>NW_019168026.1:3572211-3661522 GCF_002303985.1 Durio zibethinus
CCCAAAGCATGCAACAAAAATGATAAGAGGACTATCAGAAGATTGGCTATGAATTTCTTCATTGATGGAGATATCTTTTACAAAAGAGGTCAAGATCAAGTGCTTTTAAGATATGTAAATGTAGCTGAAGCAGAGAAGATTATTGAAGAAGTGCATGATGGAGTTTGTGGGGTACATACAAATGGTCATATGATGGCTAGATAAATTATGAGGGCTGGCTATTATTGGTTGACAATAGAGGGTGACTGTATTGATTATGCTAGAAGATGTCATAAATGTCAGATTTATGCTGACAAGATTCATGCTCCGCCATCAACATTACACGTTCTGGCTCCTCCGTGACCATTCTCTATGTGGGGCATAGGATGTCATTGGTCCTATCACTCCAAAAGCTTCGAATAGGCATAGATTCATTTTTGTGATGATTGATTACTTCACCAAATGGGTAGAAACTGCATCACATGCTAACGTGACCCGATCTATGGTATGTAAGTTTATAAAAAGAGAGATAATATGCAGATATGGGCTTTCAGAGACAATTATTTCTAATAATGCCAAAAATTTAAACAACAAAATGATGAATGAAGTATGCACTCAGTTCAAGATCCGTCATCGTAATTCGGCACCATATCGTCCGAAAATGAATGGGGCAGTGGAGGCTGCGAATAAGAATATCAAAAGAATCCTGGAGAAAATGACTGAAATTTACAAAGATTGGCATGAGAAGTTGCCTTTTGCTTTGCATGCTTATAGAACATCAGTCTGAACATCTACTAGGGCCACCCAATTCTCTTTGGTATATGGAATGAAAGTTGTGCTACTGGTCGAAGTGAAAATTCCCTCATTGAGAGTCCTAATGAAGGTAGAGTTATAGGAAGTAGAATGGGTTTGAAATCGCTACGAGCAGTTAAACCTCATTGAAGAGAAAAGACTGTCAGCACTTTGTCATGGTTAATTATATCAAAAGAGGATGATGAGAGCACATGACAAGAAAATTCATCCTCGTTACTTTAGGGAAGGAGACTTAGTGCTAAAAAGAATCCTTCCAAATCAACATGATAATCAAAAAAAATGGACACCAAATTGGGAAGGCCCGTATGTGGTGAAAAAGGCCTTTTTTGGTGGGGCATTGATTTTGACAGAAATGGACGGAGGTGATTTACTTGCTCCAATAAATTCAGATATTGTGAAGAAATATTTTGCTTAAAAAAAAGAAAGAGAAAAAATGATAACTTATCTAAGCTGAAAACTTGAAAAGGCAACTTGGATGTGAAGCAGAAGCATCATCAGAAGGAGATTCCATAACACAGGGGCAAGTATAGTTTGACGAACTCTGAATGATCAAAGAAGTCATCTGATTTAGTTTTAAACAAAAAATCTGAGAATATTTTGTTCATGATTATCTTATGATCATTCTTTTGGACACCTTTGTTTCAACTCAAACACTTTGACATGCACTTATGAAATATATTATCTTTCCTTTGAAAATAATGCCTATCCATTCCTTTATCCTTATCTGATATTTTTGTTCATCATACAAGTGAATAAGAGAAATGTTTGATTGCATTTTATTTGTCTTAAATTTAAAATGATGAAAAGAAAAATAAACATGAAAGATCTTAGCATTACTTTTAAAGTTGACAAAGGTAAATGAAAAAAGATGAAAAATGCATGACAAGACATTGATGTTGTAGACTTTTGAAGAAGAAAAATATTGTGGTCAGATGTTAAAGACAGATTGTTCATATAAGAATTCTGATAAAAAAACCAAAAGCGAGAGATTTCGATAACCTTTTTACTACAATGAATAATTTTGATTACATTACATGCATTGCATTTAGAGCACTCAGTACATGCATCATTGAGAAGTTGTAACAAAGATAGAAAATTTCCATTTCTTAATGAAAAACAAGATTTTGGTAAAGACAATGATCAAACAAAAGAATTCAAAAGAGAGAAATTTACTTGTTTAGAGATGAGAACTCAAATTTAAAAACAGATGAAAATTTTAAAGTTGTTGAACCTCTGCTGAGAGGAGCTTTTTCAAGAGATTTTTAAAGTTGTTAAGCTTCTGCTGAGATGAGCTTTTTCAAGAGATTTTTAAAGTTGTTGAGCCTCTGTTGAGAGGAGCTTTTTCAAGATGAAATTTTTAAAGTTGTTAAGCCTCTACTGAGATGAGCCTTTTAAACTTTCAAAAATATCAATTGAGCCTCTGTTGAGAGAAGCTTTTTCAAGAGATTTTTAAAGTTGCTGAGCTTTTGCTGAAAGGAGCTTTTCCAAGATGAAAATTTTTAAGTTGTTGAGCCTCTGCTGAAAGGAGCTTTTTCAAGAGATTTTTAAAGTTGTTGAGCCTCTGTTGAGAGGAGCTTTTCCAAGATGAGAATTCTAAAGTTGTTGAGCCTCTGCTGAGAAGAGTTTTTCCAAGAAGAGAATTTTAAAGTTATTAAGCCTCTGCTCAAAGGAGCCCTTTTCAAGATAAGAATTTTAAAGTTATTGAGCCTCTGCTGAGAGGAACCCTTTTCATGATATGAGATTTAAAAGTTTTTAAGCCTCTGTTGAGATGAGCTTTTTCAAAAAAAAAAATTAAAGTTGTTGAACCTCTGCTAAGAAAAGCCTTTTAAACTTTCAAAAATATCAATTGAACCTCTATTGAGAGGAGCCCTTTTTTGTCGAACAAAAAAATTTTTTTTTCTTTTCTCAATGTTTTATCTTTCCAAACAAAATGATTGTTTGTTTATCTTTGTCTTATTCCTGATTCACATAAATAGGCAAAAAGGGGCAACTGTAAACACCATTTTATTATTATTATTATTATTTATTTTTTTTTTCTTTTTTTTCTCATTTTTTGCGTTTGTCTTCTTTTCTTTTCTTCTTCTTTCTTTCCTTCTTCCTTTTTCCTTCTTTTTCATCCTTATCCGGTTCAAATCTAGTGCATTAAATGCACAATTCCTAAAGTCAAAATCACCACCGCTAGCTGCCAACGGTCGACCGATAAGTCGCCAATCACGAACGGCAGGCGTGATTTTTCAGTTGAAAAATGGGATTCGAATCCCAGAAGATCTGGGATTTGAATCCCAAAAAGCTCTATAAATAGAGCTTATTATTTGCAAACGAGACCAGAAGCAGAACTGAAAAAAAATTGAAAAAAGAAAGAAAACTTTCTGTCAAAAAAAAAACCCATTTTAGTTTTCTGTCAAAAACAAAAAAAAAGAGGAACAAAAATCACAGTCCCCAAGCAGGGGAACCCAGCGCCAGAAAAGCTACCTACAAACAAATAAAGAAGTCAGTCAATTCTGTCAAAAAAAAAGAAAGGAGACCGAAACTTTGAGCCCCGATCTACGTTGATCGGGGCTATTTTCAAGATCAGATTCGGGAAGATCGCGTCAAAGAAAACCACCAGAAGAATTTTGACATTTTTTGGCAACCGAAAACCACCGGCAACGACTGCCGACGGTGACCCAGACGGTGGCCGGCGCGGTGGTCCGACGACCGGACGGCTAGCTCTCCCCAGAGCTCTTTCCCTTTTTTTTCTGAAAAATCGAAAGAATGAACAAAAAGAAAAATTTTCAGTTATTTATAGAAAACATTAAAAGCAAAACGACGTCGTTTTGAGCATAGGGCCAAAACGACGTCGTTTCGACCAAGGAAGATCCATGTGTCAACCCGCGACCCGACCCGGGGTCCGCGCACCCGACCCGACGACCCGTTTCTCCATCAGCCTCTGATCGATCTGACTAAACCGAAATCGAACCGCCCAGACTGAACCGAATGGTACTGAACCGCCCAGACCGAGCCGAACCGCAGGACCGAACCGTCGAACCGAACCGCTCGTTGACCAGACCGTTGATCGGTTCGGTTCAGGTAAAAAAAATTTTTTTGAATTTTTCTTATTTTTTATATATTATTTTATTAATATTTATGCATATTAAAATATTTATATTTGTTAGATTAAATAATGAAATTGTGGTTAAATTTTTTTTATATAATTATGTTAATTTTTAAAATAAACTTTAAAAAAAATAATATAAAAATAAAAATAATAATAACACTAAACTAATAAAAAATGTAGGAAAAGGAAATTTTTATCCGACGATGAGATTCAAAGGTATTCCGAGTAGTGATGCCTACAAAATCTTTAGGTGAAAAGATTTTTTTTTAAATACTACCAGTGTATTGGAGTATTTATAAAAAAATTTTCAATACAGTAAAAAAAATTTTTTTAAAAATAATAAATAAAAATTGATTAATATATCAAAAATATAAGTAATAAAAATGAGAAGAAAAGAATTTAATCCAATGATGAGATTTTAAAAATATTTCGAGTAGAGATGCTTTAAGAAATCTCTAGGTGAGAAGATTTTTTGTAAAATATTACCAGCATATTGAAATATTTATAGCAAATCTTCAATATAATTAAATTCTTTTTTCTTCAAAATTTCAATTTTAAATAAGAATATTAATAAAATAATTAATAAAATTTCTAACAAAGGAGAATAAAATGTGTGTATAAACATGGTAACATTTTTGCATTGCATGCATGACATTTTCTTACGAAAAATAAATTTGAACATCCGAAGATGAGATTCTAAGGTATTCCGAGAAGTAATGCCCAAGAAATCTCTAAGTGAGAAAAAGTTCTTCTAATGTTACCAACGTACTGAAACATTTTAAGAATTATTTCAATAAAAAAGTTTTAATTTATTTTTCTCAAGAATAATTTTTTTAAATAAAAAATCAAGGTAATTTTTTTGAACACCGAAAATTGGACTATTTTTATCAAAATCAAAGGATAACACGTTGTTAATTGATACCGTTTTTAACGGGCGCTGTGGGGGTGCTAATCATTTCCCACACGTAACCGACTCTCGAACCCAGACTGTTGCGCAGACCCTAAAATTATCTTTTTAATAAATTTTAATTAATTTTAAGATTTCATTAAAATGATATGTTTTAATAGGTGACCAATCGCACCTAACCAAAAAAGATTGGTGGCGACTCCGTTATTTTTATTTCGTTTTCAAATTCATTGGACAGACACAAAACCGTTACGACAGTTGTTGTAGTGATGACAAAATTAAATTGAATTAGAAAAAAAAAAAGGGGCTTTTTCCATACTACTGTTATAAATCACCAACACGAGGCATAAAACATAAATTGAAGTGAGGACAAAATTTAAGATGGCATTCCATTAACAACTAGGTCATCTACCAAGTTCTACCAAACAACACATCAAAGAGCTCAAAAGACCAGCCAAAACAATCATTTCCTATATAGCATGCTTCTCTTTATTGCCATGTTAATTTAATGCAAAATAACCCGTCAAAGAATTTAATATAAAATATAATAAGAAAACAAAATTTAAATAAATAAATAAATAAGCTCTGTCCATTCCATTATGCTACTTTTGATTTGTACGTTCAAGTTTAATTAATCCTAAGTATGAGACAATTCACGGAAGATCATACCTTATATTACTAATTAACTTTTTCTATCATCTAATATCATTGAAGTTTATGTTAATTTAAAGATGGATTATAAGAATTAGATCATCAATAATATATATATATATATATATCAAATTACTGAATATGAGAATTTATTTAAAAAGAAATTAAACTAAACAATAATGAAGGCGAAGACCGTTTTCCCTGTTGAAAATTGGGTACAAAATAATCTGAATTTTTATCAACGTTAATGAATAATTTATGTACAGCATAAATTAATTAATCCTCTTTAATTTCTTTAAGGAAAATTATCAAGATGTGTGCAACCATCGTTATAACATTGATTTTTCATACACCTCGTCAGCACACAATTCCATAATTTGTTTTATATATAAAAGTTTAACATACGATTTGTTATCAAAGGATAAGTTATCGCATGATATAACATAAGTTTCAGCGATAACTTATATTAAACTTACAGATCCTTTATAAATAATAATAATAATAATAATACTGGTAATGAAAATTGAATCTACATTATAAATCTTGTGTATTTGTTGTGCTTTAATTTTTTGTTCGTTATTATTTACTAAAGAGGTTGACACATATAGCCAGGCTCCTTCCAGTCTAATTTGCAGACACATTTATATGATGGACAGTACTTTTTTATTTTAACAGTCAAAATTTCTTTACATAATTTGTGTGTGCCGATTGATTGCCATCTATTGACTGCTCAATGTTACTATTAATCAGTTATTTCTTTCAGCTTCTTCTTTTACACAACTTCTGCATCTTCTCTTAAAATTTCATCATACTGCCTCGCCAATTTTATTTCCCTGCCTCCTTCATAGATCTCCTGTATAAACACTCCCTTTCTTTACATGTTTTGTTTGCATCAACTTATCAAGTACCACGATGATTTGGCCAACGGAGAAGGAAAACCCATCTGGAAAAGGACTGCCCTCAATGAAAACCAACTATTGAGGGTGCCTTTGGATTTAATTGCACCCCCAATTGCTATGCCTAATTGCACTATGCAGTAAAAAAATATGCATTTTGATTTTATTAAGCAGTAAAAATAATCTCGGTTAGCTAATGATCATTTTTAGTGAAATGGCTCAACGATAAGTTCATTAATTTTTTATTTTTTCATATTTTTGTTGAGAATAATGACTCAAATCCCATAAGAGATTTGTTTGGGATTTGTTAGAGATTTGTTTGAGATTTGTCAGATATTGTTTGATGGACAAGAAGACTTGCAAAAAAGAATTCTAAGAGAAAGAAGATTCTTAATAGGTAAGTTTGACTTACAAGAGAAGAATTCTAAAAGAAAATGGATTCTTAATAGGCAAGTTTGACTTACAGGAGAAGAATTCTAAGAGGAGAGAGATTCTTAATGGGCAAGTCTGTATGGTTATAAATAGGTGAATTCTCTATAGGGTTAGGTATGAGAAAAAGATGTAAGAAAGTTGTAAGGTTTTGCGGGATAGACACCCTATAAGAGTATTGGAGCTTTATGTCTTGTGGGTGTGTATGTTTGTTTGTGAGTGAACTAGAGGAGACTGAGAGGGTCCACATAGGTATGATGTATAGGAATATATGGGTATGTGTTTGGTTATGTTGAAAGGGTGTACAAGGGTTTGGATTTGTGTTTGTTTGGGTTGAGAATACTTCATAAAACTAGAAGAGATTGAGAGTGCCTTATGAGTATTGATTGTTAAGTGAGGTTGATGATTTGATGTATGTTTGTAATTCTTTACAACTAGTAGATCTTGTTTCTCATCCGTGGATGT
The DNA here is from genome assembly GCF_002303985.1 of Durio zibethinus. Next base: position 3,579,449 of record NW_019168026.1, read on the forward strand.
AGGTTAGTTGGACCTAATCATGTTAAAATATTTTTTCTTGTGTGTTTGATTTATTGTTTGATTTTGCTTCCGCTGGTGTGATTGAATTGGAGGCTTTTAGCCCAACAAATGGTATCAGAGCTATTGTGTTCTCCAATAAGTGGTATCAAAGCTGAAGTTTCGAAACGTGAGAAGAGTTGAAAATTCAAGATGTGAAAAAAGCTAAAAGTTTAAGATGTGAAAAGTGCATGGTTTGAGACATGAGAAGAAGCAAGTCCAAAAGAGCTCGATTCAAGAGAAGAGTTTGAGTTTAAGTTTTGAAGATTAAGGATTGGTTTGTATGAAGTGTGAGACACAAGAGAAGAGAAAATGATTGTGAGACTTTCATTGTAGGTGGGACCAAACATGTCTAGCATGAAGATAGATGATTTGATGAAATTTGAGTCAAGATGGAGATTATTGGGAATAATGACTCAAATCTCATAAGAGATTTGTTTGAGATTTGTTTGAGATTTGTCAGATATTGTTTGATGGACAAGAAGACTTGCAAAAAAAATTCTAAGAGAAAGAAAATTCTTAATAGGCAAGTTTAACTTGCAAGAGAAGAATTTTAAAAGAAAAAAAATTTTTAATTGGCAAGTTTGACTTATAAGAGAAGAATTCTAAGGGGAGAGAGATTCTTAATGGGCAAGTTTGTATAGTTATAAATAGGTGAAGTCTCTACAGGAATAAGTATGAGAAAAAAATGTAAGAGAGTTGTATAATTTTATGAGATAGACACCTCATAGGAGTATTAAGACTTTACGTCTTGTGTGTATATGTTTGTTTGTGAGTGGACTAGAGGAAACTGAGAGAGTTCACATAGGTATGATGTATGAGAACATATGAGTATGTGTTTAGTTATGTTGAAATGGTGTACAAAGGTTTGGGTTTGTGTTTGTTTGGGTTGAGAATACATCATAAGACTAGAGGAGATTGAGAGTATCTTATGAGTATTGATTGTTAAGTGAGGTTAATGATTTGATGTATGTTTGTAATTCTCTACAATTAGTGAATCTTGTTTCTCATTCGTGGATGTAGGTTAGTTGAACTAAACCACGTTAAATTATTTTTTCTTGTGTCATTTGATTTATTGTTTGATTTTACTTTCGTTAGTGTGATTGGATTGGAGGTTTTCAGCCCAACAAATGGTATCAGAGCTGTGGTGTTCCCCAAAAAGTGATATCAGAGCTGAAGTTTTGAAACATGAGAAGAGTTAAAGATTCAAGATGTTAAAAGAGTTGAAAGTTTAAGATGTGAGAAGAGCTAAAAATTTGATATGTGAGAAGTGCATGGTTTGAGATATGGGAAGAAGCAAGTCCAAAAAAGCTCGATTCAAAAGAAGAGTTCAAGTTTAAGTTTTGAAGATTGAGGATTAGTTTGTATGAAACATGAAGACACAAGAGAAAAAAAGATGATTGTGAGACTTTCATTGCAGGTAGAGCCAAACATGTCTAGCATGAAAACAGATGATTTGATTAAATTTGAGTTAAGATGAAAATTATTGAGAATAATAACTCAAATCCCATAAGATATTTATTTGGGATTTGTTTGAGATTTGTTTAAGATTTATCAGATATTGCTTGATGGATAAGAAGACTTACAAAAAAGAATTATAAGAGAAAGATGATTCTTAATAGGTAAGTTTAACTTGTAAGAGAAGAATTCTAAAAGAAAAGAGATTCTTAATAGGTAAGTTTGACTTATAGAAGAAGAATTCAAAGAGGAGAGAGATTTTTAATGAGCAAGTTTGTATGGTTATAAATAGGTGAAATCTCTACAAAGTTAGATATGAAAAAAAGACGTAAGAAAGTTATAGGGTTTTGTGAGATAGACACCCCATAGGAGTATTAAGGTTTTACGTCTTGTGGGTGTGTATGTTTGTTTGTGAGTAGACTAGAAGAGACTGAGAGGATCCACATAGGTATAATGTATGGGAACATATGGGTATGTGTTTAGTTATGTTGAAAGGGTGTACAAGGGTTTGAGTTTGTGTTTGTTTGGATTGAGAATACTTCATAGGACTAGAAGAGATTAAGAGTGTCTTATGAGTATTGATTGTTAAGTGAGATTGATGATTTGATATATGTTTGTAATTCTCTACAACTAGTAGATCTTGTTTCTTATCCGTGGATGTAGGTTAGTTAGACCGAACCACGTTAAGTTATTTTCTCTTGTGTGTTTGATTTATTGTTTCATTTCGCTTCCGTTGATGTAATTGGATTAGAGGCTTTTAGCCCAATAAATGGTATCAGAGCTGTGGTGTTCTCCAATAAGTGGTATCAGAGCTGAAGTTTCAAAATGTGAGAAGAGTTAAAGATTCAAGATATGAAAAGAGTTAGAAGTTTGAGATGTGAAAAGTGCATGGTTTGAGACATTGGAAGAAGCAAGTCCAAAACAGCTCGATTTAAGAGAAGAGTTTGAGTTTAAGTTTTAAAGATTGAGGATTGGTTTGTATGAAGTGTAAAAACACAAGATAAAAGAAGATGATTGTGAGATTTTTATTGTAGGTGGGGCCAAACATGTCTAGCATAAAGACAGATGATTTAATAGAATTTGAGTCAAGATGAAGATTGTTAAGAATAAGAACTTAAATCTTATAAGAGATTTGTTTGAGATTTGTTAGAGATTTGTCAAATATTATTTGATAGACAAGAAGACTTGCAAAAAAGAATTCTAAAAGAAAAAAGATTCTTAATAGGTAAGTTTGACTTGTAAGAGAAGAATTCTAAAGAAAAAGAATTCTTAATAGGTAAGTTTGAATTATAGGAGAAGAATTCTAAAAGGAGAGAAATTTTTAATTGGCAAGTTTGTATGGTTATAAATAGGTGAAGTCTCTACAAGAATAGGTATAAAAAAAGATGTAAGAGAGTTGTATGATTTTATGGGATAAACACCCCATAAGAGTATTGAAACTTTACGTCTTGTGGGTGTGTATGTTTGTTTATGAGTAGACTAGAAGAGACTGAGAGGTTCCACATAGGTATGATGTATGAGAGCATATGGGTATGTATTCGATTATGTTAAAATGATATACAAGGGTTGTTTGTATTTGTTTGGGTTGAGAATACTTCATAAGACTAGAGGAGATTGAAAGTATCTTATGAGTATTGATTGTTAAGTGAGGTTGATGATTTGATGTATGTTTGTAATTTTCTACAACTAGTAGATCTTGTTTCTCATCCATGGATGTAGGTTAGTTAGACCGAACTACGTTAAATTATTTTTTCTTATGTGTTTGATTTATTATTTGATTTCGCTTTCGTTGGTGTGATTGTATTGGAGGCTTTTAGCCTAACAAATGGTATCAGAGCTATGGTATTTTTCAACAAGTGGTATCATAGCTAAAGTTTCAAAACTTGAGAGGAGTTAAAGATTCAAGATGTGAAAAGAGCTGAAAGTTTGAGATGTAGAAAGTGCATGGTTTGAGACATAGAAAGAAGTAAGTCCAAAAGAGTTCGATTTAAGATAAGAGTTCGAGTTTAAGTTTTGAAGATTGAAGATTAGTTTGTATGAAACGTAGAGACATAAGAGAAGAGGATTGTGAGACTTTCATTACAGGTAGGGCTAAACATGTCTAGCCTGAATATAGATGATTTGATAAAATTTGAGTCAAGATGAAGATTGTTGGGATTAATGACTCAAATCTCATAGAAGATTTGTTTGGGATTTGTTAGAGATTTATTTGAGATTTATCAGATATTGTTTGATGGAAAAGAAAACTTGCAAAAAAAAAATTTTAAGAGAAAAAAGATTCTTAATAAGTAAGTTTGACTTGCAAGAGAAGAATTATAAAAAGAAAGGGATTCTTAATAGGCAAGTTTGACTTACAGAAGAAAAATTTTATGAGAAGAGAGATTCTTAATGGACAAGTTTGTATGGTTATCAATAGGTGAAGTCTCTTCAGGAATAAGTATAAGAAAAAGAAGTAAGAGAGTTGTATGATTTTATGGGATAGACACCTCATAGGAGTATTGAGACTTTACGTCTTGTGGATATGTATGTTTGTTTATAAGTGGACTAGAAGAGACTGAGAGGGTCCACATAGGTATGATGTATGAGAGCATATGGGTATGTGTTTGGTTATGTTGAAATGGTGCACAAGGGTTTGGGTTTATGTTTGTATTTGTTTGAGTTGAGAATACTTCATAGGATTAGAAGAGATTGAGAGTATCTTATGTATTAAATTGTTAAAGTTTGAGGTTTGTGATTTTTGATGTATGTTTGTAATTCTCTACAACTAGTAAATCTTATTTCTCATCCGTGGATGTAAGTTAGTTAGATCGAACCATGTTAAATTACTTTCTCTTGTGTGTTTGATTTATTATTTGATTTCACTTTCGTTAGTATGATTGGATTAGAGGCTTTTAACCTAACAAATAGTATCAGAGCTGTGGTGTTTCCCAACAAGTGATATTAGAGCTGAAGTTTCAAAACATGAAAAGAGTTGAGGATTCAAGATATGAAAAGAGTTGAAAGTTTGAGATGTGGAAAGAGCTAAAGGTTTGAGATGTGGAAAGTGCATGGTTTGAAACATGGGAAGAAGCAAGTCCAAAAAAGTTCGATTCAAGAGAAGAGTTCGAATTTAAGTTTTGAAGATTAAAGATTAGTTTGTATGAAACGTGAAGACATAAGAGAAAAAAAGATAATTGTGAGACTTTTATTACTGGTGGAGCTAAACATGTCAGCATGAAGATAGATAATTTGATAGAATTTGAGTCAAGAAAGAGATTGTTGGAAATAACGACTCAAATCTCATAAGAGATTTATTTGGGATTTGTTAGAGAGTTTTTTTAGATTTATCAAATATTGCTTGATGGACAAGAAGACTTACAAAAAAAATTCTAAGAGAAAGAGAATTCTTAATAGGTAAGTTTGATTCGTAAGAGAAGAATTCTAAAAGGAAAGGGATTCTTAATAGGCAAGTTTGACTTATAGAAGAAAAATTTTAGAGAAGAAAGATTCTTAATGGGCAAGTTTGTATGGTTATAAATAGGTGAAGTCTCTACAGGATTAGGTATGATAAAAAGATGTAAGAAAGTTGTAAGATTTTATGGGATAAACACCCCATAGGAGTATTTAGTCTTTACATCTTATGGGTGTGTATGTTTGTTTTTGAGTGGACTAGAGGAGATTGAGAAGGTCACACAGGTATGATGTATGGGAGCATATGGGTATGTGTTTGGTTATGTTAAAAGGGTGTACAAGGGTTTGAGTTTGTGTTTATTTAAGTTGAGAATACTTCATAGGACTAGAGGAGATTAAGAGTGCCTTATGAGTATTAATTGTTAAGTGAGGTTGATAATTTGATGTATGTTTGTAATTCTTTACATTTAGTAGATCTTGTTTCTTATCCATGGATATAGGTTAGTTGGATCGAACCACGTTAAATTATTTTTTCTTGTGTGTTTGATTTATTGTTTTATTTCGCTTCCACTGGTGCGATTGGATTGGAGACTTTTAGCCCAACAAATGGTATCAGAGCTGTGGTGTTCTCCAACAAGTGGTATCATAGTTGAAATTTTGAAACGTGAGAAGAGTTGAAGATTCAAGATGTGAAAATAGCTTAAAGTTTGAGATGTGAGAAGTGCATGGTTTGAGATATGAGAAGAAACAAGTCCAAAATAGCTCGATTCAAGAGAAGAGTTTGAGTTTAAGTTTTAAAGATTGAGGATTAGTTTGTATGAAGCGTGAAGACACAAGAGAAGAGAAGATGATTGTGAGACTTTCATTACAGGTGGGGTCAAACATGTCTATCATGAAGATAAATAATTTGATGAAATTTGAGTTAAGATAGAGATTGTTGAGAATAATGACTCAAATCCCATAAGAGATTTGTTTAGGATTTATTAGAGATTTGTTTGAGATTTTCAGATATTGTTTGATGGACAAGAAGACTTGCAAAAAAAAATTTTAAAAGAAAGAAGATTCTTAATAGGTAAGTTTGACTTGCAAGAAAAGAATTTTAAAAAGAAAAGGATTCTTAATAGGTAAGTTTAACTTACAGGAAAAGAATTCTAAGAGGAGAGAGATTCTTAATGAGCAAGTTTGTATGGTTATAAATAGGTGAAGTTTCTACAGGAATAGGTATGAGAAAAAAATCTAAGAGAGTTGTATGATTTTGTAGGATAGACACCCCATTAGAGTATTGAGACTTTACATCTTGTCGGTGTGTATGTTTGTTTTTGAGTGGATTAGAGGAGACTAAGAGGGTCCATATAGGTATGATGTATGAGAGCATGTGGGTATATGTTTGGTTATGTTGAAATGGTGCATAAGGGTTTAAGTTTGTATTTGTGTTTGTTTGGATTGAGAATACTTCATAGGACTAGAAGAGATTGAGAGTATCTTATGAGTATTGATTGTTAAGTGAGGTTGATGATTTGATGTATGTTTGTAATTCTCTACAACTAGTGAATCTTATTTCTCATCCGTGGATGTAGGTTAGTTGGATCGAATCACGTTAAATTATTTTCTCTTATATGTTCGATTTATTGTTTAATTTCACTTTCGTTGGTGTGATTGGATTGGAGGCTTTTAGCCAAACAAATGATATCAGAACTGTGGTGTTCTTCAACAAGTAATATTAGAGCTGAAGTTTCAAAACGTAAGAAGAGTTAAAGATTCAAGATGTGAAAAGAGCTGAAAGTTTGAGACGTGAGAAGAGCTAAAAGTTTGAGATGTGAAAAGTGCATGGTTTGAGACATGAAGAAGTAAGTCCAAAAGAACTCGATTCAAGAGAAGAGTTCGAGTTTAACTTTTGAAGATTAAAGATTAGTTTGTGTGAAGCGTGAAGACATAAGAGAAAAGAAGATAATTGTGAGACTTTCATTACAAGTAGGGCCAAACATGTCAGCATGAAGACAGATGATTAGATGGAATTTAAGTCAAGATAGAGATTGTTAGGAATAATGACTCAAATCTCATAAGAGATTTGTTTGGGATTTGTTAGAGATTTGTTTGAGATTTGTCAGATATTGCTTGATGGACAAGAAGACTTGCAAAAAAAAATTCTAAGAGAAAGAGGATTCTTAATAGGTAAGTTTAACTTGTAAGAGAAGAATTCTAAAAGGAAAAAGATTTTTAATAGGTAAGTTTAACTTACAGAAAAAGAATTTTAAGAGGAGAAAGATTCTTAATGGGCAAGTTTGTATGGTTATAAATAGGTGAGGTCTCTACAAGGTTAGGTATAAAAATAAGATGTAAAAAAGTTGTAAGATTTTGTAAGATAGACACCTCATAGGAGTATTGGGGCTTTACAACTTGTGGGTGTATATGTTTGTTTGTGAGTGGACTAGAAGAGATTGAGAGGGTTCACATAGGTATAATATATGAAAGTATATGGGTATGTGTTTGGTTATGTTGAAAGAGTGTACAAGGGTTTAGGTTTGTGTTTTTTGGGTTGAGAATACTTCATAGGACTAGAGGTGATTGAGAGTGTCTTATGAGTATTGATTGTTAAGTGAGGTTGATGATTTGATGTATGTTTGTAATTCTCTATATTTAGTGGATCTTATTTTTCATTCGTGGATATAGGTTAATTGGACCGAACCACGTTAAATTATTTTCTCTTTTGTGTTTGTTTTATTGTTTGATTTCGCTTCCGCTGGTGTGATTGGATTGAAAGATTTTAGCCCAACAAATGGTATCAAAACTGTGGTATTCTCTAACAAGTGGTATAAGAGCTGAAGTTTCGAAACATGAGAAGAGTTGAAGATTCAAAATGTGAAAAGAGTTGAAAGTTTGAGATGTGGGAAGTGCATGATTTGAGACATGAGAAGAAGCAAGTCCAAAAAAGCTCGATTCAAGATAAGAGTTTGAGTTTAAGTTTTGAAGATTGAGGATTGGTTTGTATGAAGCGTGAAGACACAAGAGAAAAGAAGATGATTGTGAGACTTTCATTACAGGTGGGGTCAAATATGTCTATCATGAAGACAGATAATTTGATGAAATTTGAGTCAAGATAGAGATTGTTGAGAATAATGACTCAAATCCCATAAGAGATTTATTTAGGATTTATTAGAGATTTGTTTGAGATTTGTCAGATATTGTTTGATGGACAAGAAGACTTGTAAAAAAGAATTCTAAAAGAAAGAAGATTCTTAATAGGTAAGTTTGACTTACAAGAGAAGAATTCTAAAAAGAAATGGATTCTTAATAGGCAAGTTTGACTTACAAGAAAAAAATTCTAAGAGGAAAGAGATTCTTAATGGGCAAGTTTGTATAGTTATAAATAGGTGAAGTTTCTATAGGGTTAGGTATGAAAAAAAGATGTAAGAAAGTTGTAAGATTTTGTGGGATAGACACCCCATAGGAGTATTAAGACTTTACGTCTTGTGGGTGTGTATGTTTGTTTGTGAGTGGACTAGAGGAGACTGAGAGGGTTCACATAGATATGATGTATAGGAACATATGGGTATGTATTTGGTTTTGTTGAAAGGGTGCACAAGGGTTTAGGTTTATGTTTGTTTGGGTTGAGAATACTTCATAGGACTAGAGGAGATTGAGAATATCTTATGAGTATTGATTGTTAAGTGAGGTTGATGATTTGATATATGTTTGTAATTCTCTACAACTAGTGAATTTTGTTTTTCATCCATTAATGTAGGTTAGTTGGACCGAACTACATTAAATTATTTTTTCTTATGTGTTCGATTTATTATTTGATTTCACTTCCATTGGTGTAATTAAATTGGAGGCTTTTAGCACAACAAATAATATCAAAGCTGTGGTGTTCCTCAACAAGTGATATCAGAGCTGAAGTTTCGAAACGTGAGAAGAGTTGAAGATTCAAGATGTGGAAAATGCTGAAAGTTTGAGATGTGGGAAGAGCTAAAGGTTTGAGATGTGAAAAGTGCATGATTTGAGACATGAGAAGAAGCAAGTTCAAAAGAGCTCGATTTAAGAGAAGAGATCGAGTTTAAGTTTTGAAGATTGAAGATTAGTTTGTATAAAGCGTGAAGACACAAGAGAAAATAAGATGATTGTGAGACTTTCATTGTCGATGGAGCCAAACATGTCTAGCATGAAGACAGATGATTTGATAGAATTTGAGTCAAGATGAAGATTGTTGGGAATAATGACTCAAATCCTATAAGAGATTTGTTTGGAATTTGTTAGAGATTTGTTTGAGATTTGTCAGATATTGTTTGATGAACAAGAAGACTTGCAAAAAAATATTCTAAGAGAAAAAGGATTCTTAATAGGTAAGTTTAACTTGTAAGAGAAGAATTTTAAAAGAAAAGAGATTCTTAATAGGCAAGTTTGACTTACAGGAGAAGAATTCTAAGAAGAGAGAGATTCTTAATGGGCAAGTTTGTATGGTTATAAATAGGTGAAGTTTCTTCAAGGTTAGGTATGAGAAAAAGATGTAAGAAAGTTGTAGGATTTTGTAGGATAAATACCTCATAGGAGTATTGAGGCTTTACGTCTTGTGGGTGTGTATGTTTGTTTGTGAGTGAACTAGAGGAGATTGAGAGGGTTCACATAGTTATGATGTATGAGAGTATATGGGTATGTGTTTGGTTATGTTGAAAGGGTGCACAAAGGTTTGGATTTGTGTTTGTTTGGGTTGAGAATACTTCATAAAACTAGAGGAGATTAAGAGTGCCTTATGAGTATTGATTGTTAAGTGAGGTTGATGATTTGATGTATGTTTGTAATTCTCTACAACTAGTAGATCTTGTTTCTCATCCGTGGATGTAGGTTTATTGGACCTAATTATGTTAAATTATTTTCTCTTGTGTGTTTGATTTATTGTTTGATTTCGCTTTCGCTGGTGTGATTGAATTGGAGGCTTTTAGCCCAACAATTTTTTAGCTTTTATTATAAATACGAATATATTCATATAGTTTAATTTTGTTCTTTTTTATTTTTTATTTGAAAATTTTTAAATAATTTTTTATTTAATATAATAAAAACATTATTTGATATATTATTTATTATAAAAATAATTTTATAATTATTTATTAATTTTATAAATATTAATAATTTAAATTTATTTTTATTAATGTAATATCTTTAATAATTATTTTTTTCTCACCATAATTCATTTCACCTCTGTCATAATTTTTATATCTAAATATATATCTTATCATTGATTTCAATTTCATCGTTACAGTAATTAATCTCAAATCTACTATTATTTCAATCTCATTGTAATTAATTTCATCGTCCATCTAAATGAATCATAACTTAATTTGCAGATTTAATAGATGTCATCACTTAAAAATAACTATATAAATAAATTAAATTAAATTTTAAACTTTGAAAAGCAATTTTTCTTACCTAAATTAGTACTACATTATTTATAAGGATTTTAGTAAGAATGGTCTTAAGATATTTTCTAAATTAATTAAAATTATTTATAATAATATTTTGTAATAAATACGATTTATCGACACTTAATTATATGAATTTTAATATATTAAAAATAAATTACTCAATATTAAATTAAAAAGAAGCAGAAAAGTTTACATCCTTTATTAAATTCTTGGAGCCATAATGATGTTGATAACTGCCATTAATATAGTCCGATTGCGCAATAACAGCCCTGGCCCAATGGCTTCATTTGGAAACCCAAATAACTACCAAGCAGCCGATTGGTACCACTAGGGCTGTAAACGAGCCGAGCCGAGCCGAGTAGTGAGAAGCTCGAGCTCGAGCTCGACTCACAACTCGGGGCTCGATACTCGGCTCGAGCTCGATCGAGTTTATTTTCAAGCTCGAGCTCGATTCGTGATCGAATTCGAGCTACTCGAGCCTCGCTCGATTAAGCTCGATTAATATGTAAAAATAAGCTCGATTTGTATACTCGACAAGAGTTCGATTATTCATGCTCGAACTCGAACTCGAACTCGGATTCGAAATATTTTTTTAATTAAAAAAAATAAAAATATATTTAAATATAAAAGCTCGATTAGGCTCGCGAGCTACTCGAGTCAGATATAAGAATACTCGAATTCGGCTCGATCGATAAGTCGAGCTACTCGAGCTCGAGCTCGACTCGATAATAATCGAACCGAATTCGAGTTTTTTTCGAATCGAACCCGAGTAGCTTGCGAGTACTAATGTATCATTTACACCCTAGGTACCACTTTGTCATTGCAGCTTCTGGAACGCATTAATGCAGCTTACTTTTTTTTTTTTAATCTTTTTTGTTAAATTAGCTTTTTTAAAAAAATTGTTCTTGCACTATACTTTTTCTTTTGCATTGAATGGTATGTTGATTCAAATATATTGAACATTTTAGAAAACTATTAGTTATATTATAAAGTTAACATAGATATGATGAAAATACGTGTATGTATACAATCATATATATAAGCTCTACAAGAAGATTTATGTTTCTCATCACATATTCATACCAATCTACAAATGAAAATCGATATTGAGTTATATAATTTTTGTTTTCACACGAACTCACGAAGAAAAGAGATTTATTGTATTAGTAAAGAATATATACAAAGGAATGATCAAGTTACATCGATGTAAAGTTTATTAATTTTATATTTTTTTAATAATTTTTTTAAGAATAATATTTAAAAATTGGTAATAGTGTGATATTAAACGATTAAAAGTTTGATTAAGATGATTTTGAATAGACGTACAAATACAAATGCAAATAATAAGCCAATATTAACCTAACATTACCTACAAATATAATCATGATAAAAAAAATTTGACAAGAAAATGAATGAAAATAAAACAGATAACACAGTGATCCAGATGAAGGAATGCGACCCTAATCTTTTCCTTACTAACAGCCCTTCAGTTATTGTAAATTTCATGACTATGATGTAAAACGAGAGTAAAACTTGTCCAAACATTTTTCTCCGGCCAGCTCCCATAATCGTATCCTAACGAGTCCTCAAGCAATTGATGCCAAGTTCACTAGTATTATTGTAATGGTGCAAGAAAAATGCAGGTTGATGCCTGGAAATCAAATTTACCTTCCTGGTATAGCTTGATTCGTTCATTGTTGACGACTTTGTTGGTTGTCAAGAAGCTGGCTTTCCTCGGGGCAAGTTTTTTCAATATTGCATCCAAGCTTTGATATAAATGGCATGTAACTGATTTTATCATCCATATCTTCTGTTCATTTATCCATTTACCAATTTGCCTTTCTGTTATGAGAAACTCGTGTAAACGTTTAGAAAGGGCTGATAGGAAAATGAACAAGAATACACTAAAATGTGGACCTGAAACCTGGAGGATAAATACAGAAGGAAAATATTAACTCCAGGGGAAGTCATTTTATGTACTATATTTTTAATATTGCATGATGAGCATGGGTCCATTGATTTGTTAACTTAAAATTTTGGATAACCTACATTTTGTCACCCAAATTTAGGAGAATTTTTATTTTGATTATTAAGTTATAAAAAATTACAGTTTAATCACTAATATTTATGATATTAATTTTTTTATGATTCAATTGTTAGTTTCTAACGATATACTGATATGACATATCACATCATCTATTAAATACTATGCGATATTATCACATATCATTAATTGAAATTTAATATATCATATGACATTACTCATACAATATTATAAAATATGAGTGAGATGATGAATTGTCTTTTGTTTTTATACCTAGATGATTAAGTAATCATCAAATAAAAAAATTAATTCAGTCTATTTAATTGAAAGGAAGATTCAAATATAAAAACTAGATTCATCCTCAATTTTGAATGAATTTGAATTATAAAAATATCCTTTTGACAGTTGTTCAGGATATTTCATATCTTATTAATTTTAAAATTTTTATTTCATTTTCCAACATAATAATAATAATAATAATAAAGAATCAAATTTAATTGAGGAGACGTATTTCCATCTGTAAAAACCTACATAAAAACAGCTAGTATTTTATTTAAGAATAGATATATTCTTAAGTTACAACTTTACAAGCTTCATATGCATACTCTTATTGTAATATATTTTCTGTAACTTACTAGTAAAATTTGTGTATTTAATGACTTCTTAATGAATCAAGATTTGATATTAATAAAAACTTCATTTTGTTGGCCAGAATAAAAAGTAATTTAGTAAATCACTTATAATTGATTATCACATTGAAACAATGACATATTGATAATCAATATTAGAAAATATTATAATTCATACATACATACATACACGAGTGTGTATATATATATATATATATATATATGTAATTATACATAATGTGCACCCTTTACTGCAAAATTTGACCTCAGGGTCATGAAATGACAACCATTTTTCAAGGATTGGATCATTGGAACATTAAATCTCTACTAGGTTAAATCTTACAAATTTTGATGGATTTAAAGCACCCTTAGATTTTGGCAGAGGTTTCGTTTAGAACTTATATCCAGAATTCAAGTTGTAACAACTCTTGGATAGCAAATTTGCAGGTTGAAAGTAAAGCAGTTACCAGAAGCATCTTGTCATTAGCTCTATGAACTCAGTGACTTCGTAATGCGATGTATAAACCAACGGAAGAATTCTGAGATAATTTCATCAGAGCCAAATCTTCTAAAAGTCAGGAGCAGAGGCGCATAGCAAGAACTTCGAATATTTAATAACAACAACATACAAAGAACAGAAAGAATTTGAGAAGAGATGACAATGCAAATAGATAATTAAATCATTTCCTAAGTAATGAGCAGATGCATAGGTTCAGCCAATAAACAATTTGTAAATCCAACTCTTGGGAAGAAAAATACCAGTAAATGAAGCAGTAAACTAGAGGAATGCTAAAGATTTTCATCCTGCAGGATATGGGATACAAGTTATCACAAAGACAAAACATTGTTGCCATGGTGGAAGGTTCAGCAGATTACAAGTCCAATAATAACTTTGAAATACTGAGGTTGTCGAGAAATACATGAGGAAGACTTGGGATTTTCTATCTTTAAAAGGGGAGTCATAAGGAAGCATATATCAATAACTCTAGTACTTCGTAATTCTCATAAAGAACTTCATTATGGCAAATGATTGTATAGAAAGTTCCAATTATCTCTTAGAAGAACCTTTATTCACCTCATTCAGAGAAAAGAAGTTACCAATCACCAAGCTCTGCAATTACTACTACTCCAATATGGATGAGAGTTGAGCATCTCAGAAGATATCCTAAAGAAGCAAATAATTTTGATTCACGCAAATATCATATAAGACTGCAGATAATTCAAGCATTAAGACTCACCGCCTTCTTAGCATACATCAAACTAACTATATTTGACCTTTTTAAAAGTAAAATTACATAGGCAACAGCATTCGTTCGAGGCCAGATAAAGCATACAGCGTACACTGCAATAGGAAGCACAGTTGGAAATTCACATAAACCTTCTATCTTGATTCTTGTCATGAAGAGTAATTTGACAATATCAATGTCATAATACTAAGTATAAAGATATGAAACCATAGTATACCTGACTGCCAGGTCTCTTAATAGATCAAAGTTTGCAATTACCCCAATATCTAAGAAAGCCATCAGGACAATATTTATGTTTGTTGACTAAAGGCTCTAATGCTAGAACACACAACAACCCACAATTCTTCCATAATCATCTTAAGTACAGAAATTGAGAAATATAAACATTCGAAATCAGCTAAAAGATTCAAACTTCAACAGCAAAATAATTAATTAACACAAAAAAAAAAAATTGTTTTTGATAGGATACCTACCTCTCCTACCCCACAGCAACTTTACCCTTCTGCTTCTTCTGCTCCACCATGAACTCCTGAACCCTCTCAGCTTTCTTCCTCATACCCTCAATCATCTCCTCTGACGCCGCGATTATCTGCTTCGGCAAATTAACCTCCAAGTAATCAAACCATTCCCCTAATGTCATCTTCTCCAACTCCACCTCTAGCCTTCCATTACAACTCTCCTTAACCTCCGTCTTCGACTCCTCCACTATCTTGTCATATTTTCTTACATTAATTTCTTCGTTGCGCAGCGAATTCAGCTCCTCCTCCTCATCCACTTCATCTTTTACAATAACTATTCCATCTGCTTCTTTCAAATTTGTTTCTTTTTCCTCTAATTTTTCTTCCAGCTGGTTCTTCTTCCTCCCCCGAGGGCGGCCTTTCCCTCGTTTCTCCTCGGCTTCCCCATTTTTTGGAACCTTCGGAATTACTAACCCGCAATTCACGGAATCCTCATTTTTCCTTCTCCTCGTAACCCTAACATTTTCTTTCTTTTCTAATTCAAAATTCTCCAATTCTTTATTAAAACTCTCCGTTTCGCTCTTCAAAGTCCTACCTCTCCTCGGTGGATTCCTCCTTCGGCTCTCCACCACCTCCTCTCCGACGCCTCCGCGGCCTTCGAACGTGATCAAGATCGACGTAGACTCTCCCAGCTTCAACGTATCGCCGTCGTGTAGATCAAATGGAGTTTCAGCAGGGAGTACCTTGGAATTAAGAGTCGTGCCGTTAGAGGATCCGAGATCTCGGAGGATCCATTTTCCGGATCCGGATTCGATTGTCAGGTGCTTAGAAGAAATGCCAGCGTCTTTGATTGGGACATTGTTGCCACGTTTTACTCGCCCGATCTGGATGGTGGATCCGGGTTGGAATACAATAGTTTCGCCTTTGCGTGGTCCCTGAACCATTTGTAGAGTAATCGGCGGTGGATCCATGTTGCGGGCTCCGGCGATAGAAAGCGAGAGTGAGAATTGAAAACCTTTTGAAAGAATTTGAATTGAGTTCAGGCGGTCTTTTTTTTTGTTTTAATTCCTTTTGTCTCTTATATCCAAATTTATCCGGTTTTTCTGGCCAAAACATAAAAAAATTTAACCGGTTGAGTGTGAACCCGGTTTAGGCACCAGTTTAAAAGATTAATACAATGCCTAAAAACTTTTATCTTTCCATTCTTAAAATTTTATTTTTACAAAAGCTTAACTTACACATTATTTGGACGGAGAATTTAAACAAAAGTTTAAGTAGACAGTATTTGGATGGATGATGATATTAATATAAGTAAAATTAAAAATAATATTAGAAGTATGATTAATTATTGTAGTGGTTAAATTAAAATTATTGATAGGATGAGTGTTTTGATGTAAAAGTAATAATAATGCTAAAATTAAGTATAACGAAAAAAAAATAAAGTTTGAAAATAATGAATTTATTTAAAGTTCAGATATAATAATTTTTATACTTTATGTCCTTAATAATCATTAGATTAAAATTATTTATTTATATTAAATTAAAAATTAATATTATTTATTTACTTTATTATTTATTAGATATTTATTTTAATTAATTATTAAATTATGAAAATATTTATTTATTAATTAATTTAGATTTTATTTATTACATTGAATTAACATAATTATTTAAAATTTTTGAATAAAAATATAAATACAAAAAAAGAAATAGTAAGTGGTTTGGGATATTTTTGCCTTAATTGATCATTTTTATATGTTATAAAAAGGTTAATT
The DNA here is from genome assembly GCF_002303985.1 of Durio zibethinus. Next base: position 3,595,903 of record NW_019168026.1, read on the forward strand.
AAAACGTTTGAGTAACCAAATGCCTTAATTGATCTTTTACAAATTTTATAAAGGATCAATTAAAGTGTTTGTCATTTTGAACACTTTAATTAATCTTTTTTTAACATTTTTTTTCTATTAATTATTGAAAAGTTTTAATTGATTATATTTTATAAATAAAAATAATAATTAATTAAAATATTTATTTTTTTACTATTAGAGGAATCATTTGTCTTTTAAATATTTATTATTAATAAAACAAAAAAAGTTATCATCATAAATATTTAAAAAATTATAATAATTATATAAAAATTAATATACATGAATTTTTTTCAATTAAATGAATGAATTTCAATACGTAATGCTTTAAAAATAAAAAAATTTCAAATATTGTATTTTTTAAAAATTATATATTTTTTTAAACTTAAAATTTTATAAATCAAACAAATTCAAAGGAAAAAAAAGGGGCTAAGTTGAAAAATAAAACCATGATAGGAAAAAATCTTCCATTGGACCTAAAAAAAAGTCTAGTGACAAGACAAAAGTATGGCATAACAAAAGTCGCACCCAAACCATTGGAGCATTTAAAAACAAAAATGGCTTTTTATTGCTAAGTGCAACTCACAACGGATGCAATTACGTTCAAATCATATCTTAAAAAATCAAAATGTAAACAATATTGGAATAAAGAGTATTTTTGGGATTAAGACTAAATTTGTCATTATACTTTATTTCAATGTTGAATTTTGTTTCTCTATTCTAGTTTGATAAAATTTTGCCACTAAATTATAATTTTTTTTAATTAAACTTGATTTTAAAAGATTTTAGACAAAAATATTATTCCTTAAAAAGATTTTATTTTTTAATAATTAAAATAATAAATTAATTAATAAAAATATTAGAAAATGAAAAGTTAACCTATAATTTTTTTTTGGTAGTTAGAGTTATCAATATTAAAATTATTATTAAAGTTAAAAATTCAATGTTCTATTAATAATTCTTACCGTTGTTGATTAACCTATAAATTTTACTTTATAAAAAACTAAAATCATATCATTTTTTTCATTTTTAATTTGATACAACTGGAATATTTTATGAAAATATTTCATTCTTGTTAAATTTTAGAAAAATAGCAACATGAAAATTTATGAAAATAACATTATGAGTAAGATATGTTGGATTTGGTGTACAACGACCAATTTTAACCTGAAAACGTTATTACTTATCGATGCCATCATCGGTTAAGTTTGAAAATTAAAAGAAAAAATTAAAAAAAAAAGCTTTTGTTTTTATAAAATAAAATTATAAGTCAACTTTTTTATTTTTTAATGTTTTTATTAATTGATTTATTATTTTTTAATTATGAAAAACATTTTGGATGGAATAGTTTATTTCGTTAAATTTTGTTCTAAGATCATCTAAAATCAAATTTTAGTGATAAAATTTGATAAAAAATAAAAGTTTAGTGGTAAAATTCAATAAAATTAAAATATAATGTCATAATTCAACATTAAGATAGAATATAGTGACAATTTTCTTTTAATCCCAGTATTCTTTTTTTTTAATATTTTAATATAAATTTAAAATAAAATAATGATCCTAGCTGGTAGGGATGAGATTAAGAAACTATTAAAATCTATTGACTATAAAATTGTATTAGGTTTTATTTGAAAGCACAGTAAAATGAGCATCTGATTTTTTTGTAAAATTATTATGGTAATATAATCATTGAGATGATCTTATTATTAAGTAATTTGAAATCACTTTTTTGTTAATAATCATTAATTTTTAAAAATTAAATATTATCGTGTTTGATATTATTAAAAAATAAATATTTTATTTTATTTAAAATTATGAAAATAACCATACATATTGTGATAGTTATATAAATTAATGATTTTAATATTATTTAAAAATAATAGTTTATTTAATTTTATAATAAATATAATTAAATTTGAAATTAAAAATATATTTATTGATGCATAAACTAATTTTTATAATATAAATTATATAAACAAATTGAATTAGAAAATAAATTAATCTATTAAATTCATAATAAAAAAGCAAAAAGATTGCATTATATAAAAAAATTTTAAACAAAAAATACATAACATATTTTTGAATTTATTAGAATGAAAATTAATTTGAAAATATAAACATTTATAATATAAAACAATAACAATTTAAAGAGAAAGTAATATTTCAATTCATATATTAATTAATAATATTGATTATTTTTAATTTTACATAATACTTCAAATCCGTAAGAAAAATTTTATTTTTTTAAATAAAATTTAATAATAATTTAATTACTCTCAATAATTTAATCACCGTGTACAAATCATCATGATATTTAAAATGATCATCCTATTTCAAATACCAGCTAAGTGTGCAAAGGATTAACTTTTTAGCTAACATTTGGAAAAACATCCTCGAAGTTGATAACATAGCTGCCTAGAAATCTCCTCTACCAACTGCTTCTCCTTTTTCACCCTTTCAACCATCCTTCCTTCAATCAAGGGATAGCTAAGAACCATGACAAATAAGGAGAGAATAATCTGCCCAAACATCTCTTCACAATTCATTCCAAGATTAACTCTCCCTTAATCCACAAATGAAGCGTACTGTGTTCAATATAACCAGGACTGACAATGGAACCTTGGAAATCAAATTCACCATTTATGTATTTTTTGAGCTCTTTGTTCATTGCTTTATTTGTGAGACTGAAAGTAGTTTTCTTCACTCCCAACCATTTCATGAAGAGCTACAGGCATCCAAAGAAGCAGCCAGGAAATGATTTTATCACCCCAATTCCCTGTTTATCTCGCCATGTCAGTGTTGTGACTTCATCATATAAGATCTCCTCTATCTGCTGTTTAAATTTAGTAAAATGCATATTTATATCATATAAAATGCTGACAATTCTTGTATTTGAATTGAATTTTATACAAAAATTATGAGTTATAATTCGAGTTAACTCTGAAAATACAAAATGCATTTTTTATTTTTATTAAATTCATATAAATTTTTAATAAAATTTTAAGTTGTGTCATATTTATATATATTTTATATTATTTTAATATTATTTCACTATATCATATTTTGAATTATTAAATTTATTGTAATGCAAATAAATAAACAGTTGTAGGAGAAATTTTATATGAAAATTTTTAAGTAAAATTCATGAAATTTTTTACTAGAAACAATTAAATAAAAATTAAAACAAAAAATCAAAACTGATAAATTAAAAAATCTTATTATATAAATAAAAAGTGTGTAAAATTTTAAAAAAATTTAACATATTTTCTTTTTTTTTTGGATAAATATTTTAGTAAAAGTATTAATAAAATTTTTATCATTAAATAACTATTAATCAAATTTGAATTATAAATAATATTTTTAATAAATTTTTTATATATCATTGATATTTACATTAAATACTATCAATCTATTCATTTAAATTTTTTATTAAAATTTTTAATAAATTACTTTTACAAAAAAATTTTCATGTAAACTTTGTCTAGAGTTGAAAAGACAACAGGACCATGAGCTTAAAACCTGAGACAACAAATAAGGCATGACAAACTCTTGTTCTAATTCACTGCATCATCAGATGATAGCCAAAAAAGGAAAAAAATACAACCCAACCACAATACTAAAAAAGCCAAAGCAAGCCCAAAACCCTTTTTCTCCGCCACCTTTCCAAAAATAGTGAAAAAGAAAAAAAATGAAAAATAAAATATAGAGAATAGTGGACCCTACAATGCGTTTCGCCGATCAACAAGTTTGAAGGCACCCAAAACGAGTCAAGATATTGACTATTGAGCCACCCCTTTGTTTTTGCTCTCCAACATTTGTCACCGACCCTGTATATAAATAAATAAATATTATCAAGTGATTGATTATTCTATTAAAATTTATCTTTATCGATAAAAAAATTTTTAAATTTAAATTTTATCGATAATATTTATTAAAGTTATTTTAAATATTAAATTTATAATTATTTATTTTAAATTATAAAATATGATATATTTTATCATAATTTAAAAAATTAAAAAATTTATTTACTTTAAATTTTTTTAATCAAAATAAATAAATAAATAAAACCCTCTTTAATTCTTTTTCTTTTTTTTTCATCTAAAATATTTATTTCCCTCGTCTTTGTTATTACTATAAATAATTTTTGTTTCTTATGCTACTCAATTAATTTTTATATTATTTTTATACCATATTAAAGTATAAATTATTAAATGAAGAGCAAAAGAACAAGCGAAGAGAAATTAAAAAAAATTAGTAAATTATAAAAAATTGATATTTAAGAATTTACTATATAATAAATAAAAATTTATTTTTCATGGGTTTTCGTCTCTCTTGCTTTGCTCGTTCTCCCTCTTGAGCTGCTTCCGTTTTTTCTCCCTTGTTTCTCTCTGTATTTCTCTCTCTAGAATATCAATAGAGCTGCCATAGCCCCCATTTCAGCAAAAAAAAAGAAGAGAAAACTCTATTGACTCTTCCTTTTCGAGGTTCGTTTTCACCATTCGATCTACACTTCGTCGTCCGAATCATTTTGATATTTCTTTTATTTCTTGGGTCTTTTTTTATTTTTTATTTTTTAGGGTTTGATTTTGATTGGGGTTTTGGGGGTTTTCAATCTGGCTATCCTTATTATTTATTTAGGGGTTTAAATGGGCTTACAGTTCACGCAATCGGTTTTTAATTAGATATATATATATATATTTTAATTTGGGTCTTATGAGCTGATTCATAAGATTCTGTTTGGTTGATTTTTGAGCTATATTATTGATTTTATAAAATTTTTAATTAGGGTTTTATTGCTTTTGGTATTTTAACGGTGGGATTTTTTTTGTAGTCGTTGAATTGGTCGAATTAAATGAATGATAGCTTTTTTTTTTTTTTTTTTAAATTTTATATGGTTTTATGTTAATTATTTTAATTTTTGAAAAAAAATTAATATCAATAGCATATGGACATAAAAATGTTTTGTGTATTAATTGGTTTTGGGGGTAATTTTGGTAACTTCAATCGTGAACGACCTGGAAGTTTTGATGTAATTGTAGTTTTAATTTTGGGTTTTGGATGCTACCCAGATAAGAAAAAAGTGGGGGTAGATGCCTCTATGGCAATGATGCTTCTAATTATTTTGCATTTCAAGGGAGGTTTAAGAGTTAATAATTTTGAGTCGTTTCTTATCTAGGTTTTGAATTGTGTAGCAAGTGGAGCTGAAGGACTGTGAAGAGTTTTGAAGCGGGAAATGGCTGGGTTTGCAAGTGAAGACTCTGGAGTGGGGAGGTCTGTGGAAGGGATTTCAAGCGGGCAGCGTTGTCAATCAGGAGAAGCGTTAGCAGAATGGCGGTCTTCTGAGCAGGTGGAAAATGGAACACCTTCAACCTCACCCCCTTACTGGGACTCTGATGACGATGATGATGGCGGTATTCTTTTACATCCCTTTCATGTTTGGCTGAATGCTCTTTATTCATTTGAACATGTGTTTGTAAGCTGTCTGTGTATTCTCAACCATTATAAAGGCTATTGAAGCTTTCGGTTGAACCCTTCTAGTATAGTATCCAAAAAAATGAGTGATTAAAAATATGGAGTGGCATATTAAGAAAATTGGCTTGCATTCAGTTTTGGGTAGTCTATTGGGATTTTGCTGTCTACATATTGGAATGCAACTGAGGTGTTCTCTAATGTTTAAGCACTACTTATAATCATAACTACAATTGATGGATTAGTTTGTTGAAGCATGTTAAATGGAGCCACGGTTGTCTTGAGATTAATTTTAGCATAGATGGTTTTGACTTGTTTATTGTTGTCTTCCTGTGAAGTTAATATTTTTCTAGCTCTAGCTCATTGATGAACGGTTGATTATAGAAGGTTAAGTACTAAAGCCTGGTTCTCATTACACATTCACCTAGTAAAAGATATATTAAGAAAATATTTCTCTATCTTGTTTCCTTTATCTCCAGTTCTCTTACATATGCAAGTTGAATATGGCTGGATGAAAAGGAAGGACTTTTTGGAGAATTTTTTCCTGCAGATGTGTACCTGTGACATATGATCAAGCAATTGGTTTTTAGGACTCAGGAATTATATACTTCAGATTTTTTTTTTAAATGTCATCTGTAGTTCCACAAAAAGTTGTTTACTTTAGATTTGATTTTTATTATCTTCTGGAGTTCTGCAATTTGTTATTGACTGGAAACTTTTTCTTCCTGAGGCATAATACCATGGGAGAATCATAAAACATGAGAGGTGAATAGGCTAGTTTGCTAATAGATGATGCTTGTTTTGAATTATTTGAGTGCCCTAAAAGTACAAATTAATCTATCTTGGAAATACTTATTAAGAAGTTTTCTCAACCAGTCCTTTTTTTTTTATATTGTTTTAAGTATGAACTGTTTGGAATCTGTTTTTGTTGTTGTTGTTTTTTTATTTTATTTTTATAATTGAAACTTCTTAAACTGAGTTTATTTCTTTATAAGGTGAATTGGCTTGCTTGGTTGTACTAAAAGTACAAATTAAGCTGGGTTAGGGAATGCTTGTTAAGAAGTTTTTTCAACCAGTACTTCTTTTATATTGCCATTTTAAGTATGAAGTGTTTGGAATATGTTTTTGTTATTCTTCCTTTTTTTTCTTTTAATTGATAAGAACTTATTAAAACTGAATTTATTTTCTTTGTAGGGCCAAAACCTTCTGAATTACATGGAAAGTATACTTGGAAGATAGAGAATTTTTCACAAATTAACAAAAGAGAGCTTCGCAGTAATGTGTTTGAAGTTGGTGGCTACAAGTGGTATGGGGCATAAATATTATTGGCTGTTATTTTTCTACTTTGCTTTGTCAAATTCATAATTTTCATTCTGGAATTCCTGTTCTTTCATATCATTGTTAAATTATATGTAGAGTATATTTGGGTACACGTGTACCCAAACACAGATTAATCTTTTAAACTTTATATTGTTGGTTATAACGGAACTTATGGCTTTGTAGCTTAGCAAATTCGAGAATTTTGATTTGATCTGTTTGCCACGGTTGACAGGTACATTTTAATTTATCCACAAGGTTGTGATGTTTGCAATCATCTCTCATTGTTTCTCTGTGTTGCTAATCATGACAAACTTCTTCCAGGTTTTATATTATCATTAAATTCCCTTTTGGATTTATTATCATTAATCTTGTAATATGTTGAAATTATATAGTTGCTTGCTCTATTCTGAGACAGGTTGGAGTCATTTTGCTCAGTTTACGATAGCTGTTGTGAATAAAGATCCAAAGAAATCAAAATATTCAGGTTGGCTCTCTCGAATATAATTTTGTAGGGCTAATAGAGATCATGAACTCTGAATGACTTGCTGCGGATTGCAGATACTTTACATCGATTCTGGAAGAAAGAGCATGACTGGGGATGGAAAAAGTTTATGGAACTCTCAAAAGTTTATGATGGATTTATAGAATCTGACACACTAATAATAAAAGCTCAAGTTCAAGTCATCAGGTGCTCAGTAATTTATTAATAATCAAACCTCTGCCTGTGGTGCTTCATTCAATGCTTAGACAACTGCCTTTGTTACTGATCTTTATTGCTTTGTTACATAGCCTTTGCAGCTAAGTAAGTCCTTCTTTTTCTGTTTATATGAGTAGTAGCATTATATATAGACTTTGGATGTTGTTCTTCATGCTTATCAACACAACTTTTTTTTCAATCCCAGTTTTCAGCCAATATAAGATTTGGGTGAAACATTTGATTGATAATTGTTCCACTCTGCCATTGTATTATATCTTTGATGATCAAGTTGGCCTAGTAATCAGGTCATTATAGTTTAAGAAGGTTCCTTGCATGGAGTTTTTTGTTCATTTTGAAATTATGGCATTGGTATGTTACAACCAAGTTGATGTGTTGTATTAATTTGTGTACATCTGATTTAGTGTTTTTTTATTTTTTTTATTTTTTTTCCATTTTGATGAGCAAATTTAATATTTCATTTTGAATTTGTAGGGAGAAAGCAGACCAGCCTTTTCGCTGCCTTGATTGTCAGTATAGGAGAGAACTTGTTAGGGTATATTTAACAAATGTAGAGCAAATTTGTCGCCGTTTTTTGGATGAGAGACGAAACAAGCTAGGGAAGTTGATAGAGGACAAAGCTAAATGGTCAAGGTAATTGATTTTATATTCAATACGTTTAGTGACTTATTACTCACATATATCAGTGAATATCAGTTTTAACCGTGTGCAGCATCTGTGTTTGAAAAATTGTCATGCTTGAATGTTTTCTTTTTAGAGGGTGTTCCTATAAATTGATTTCTGTGGTTCCTATCACCTTTGCCTGATGTTGTGCTTAAATTTGACCTTTGTTGTTATACCATCAAATTCTTGTTGCCATGACCTTATGTATCAAAAGTGGCCTCAATTATTTTTGACTTACTGTTCTTGTTTATGTTTTGAATGGCATATATTTGGTGATTTGTTTCTCATCAAGTCATCACCTTTATCTTTTTGTTGCCTTTTTTTCTCCAACTAATTGTTCGCAATTGTTGCAGCTTTTGTGCTTTCTGGTTAGGGATTGACCAACATTCCAGGCACCGAATGTCCAGGGAGAAAATAGATATGATTTTGAAAGTAGTCGTGAAGCACTTTTTTATAGAGAAGGAAGTGACATCTACTTTGGTAATGGATTCACTTTATAGTGGGTTGAAGGCTCTTGAAGGGCAGAGTAAGGGCAAGATAGCGAAGTCAAAATTATTGGATGCTGAAGAAATGCCAGCTCCAATAGTTAGTATGGATAAAGATATGTTTGTGTTAGTGGATGATGTGCTACTACTTCTAGAAAGGGCTGCTTTGGAACCATTACCTCCGAAAGATGAGAAAGGTCCTCAAAACAGAACAAAGGTAAGTTTCTGAATATGATAGGCTTTAATGTGTAAGAACATTGGGTTTAAGCGATTATAGAGTAATTTGTAAGGTTCCATTTTAAAAATTTCTTAATAAATGAAGGCATATTTAGTGGCTTACAACTGCATGGTTTGTTGGTACAGTGCTGGACTCTAAGTTCTGGTGGTCAGGATTTAAATTTTGGCTACCTCAAGTATAAAAAATAGGGACATATTTAGTAGAATTATTTTCTTCTATTTCAAATGCATGAATTCTGCCTTGGTGTCTATAAAAGTAGATGCATTCTCTTCCCTGGAAGCTAATGTTCTTCCTCTGTGCTACTCTGAGAAAGATATTTGAAGCCCCTTGCCTGGCATATTTATTTTTGTTTTTTACAGCAACATCGTACAAAGCTCTTGTACATGAATTTGTTTGTTCTTTTTTTGGAGTTAAAAGATGGCGTTTCAGCTTTTTCCTTTCTCAGCTAGCCTTTCCATTTTATGTAGGATGGAAATTCTGGAGAGGATTTCAACAAGGATTCAATTGGGCGTGATGAAAGGCATCTTACAGAATTGGGTCGCAGGACAGTGGAAATATTTGTTCTTGCTCATATTTTCAGGTACCATATTAACTTTGCAGTCAACTAATAATAACTTGTTGATTATTTCCATTACTTATAGAAATACTGGCATCTGTCCTTGTAACTAGGATCAGAGCATTGTCTTATTTAACTTAAGTTCTTTCCAACAGATGGGGCATAGTGTTTCAAACTTCTATTCAGCAATCTCCATAGGATATCAATGAATGATATTTCCTATTATTTGCTTATTTGTACCACTAGATGCCCTAATTTTTTGCTTGCATACAGCAACAAGATAGAACTTGCCTACCAGGAAGCTGTTGCTTTGAAAAGGCAAGAAGAACTCATCCGTGAAGAAGCTGCCTGCCTGGCTGAAAGTGAGCAGAAGGGTAAACGAGGAGCATCTGAAAAGAAGAAAAAATCAAAGAAAAAACAGGTATAATTCTTTTTTTACCTTATATGGCAGAGTCTTGGCAGATATCACAATGAACACTCTCCTTGGACCACCTAAGCACAACAAAATGAAATAATATAAGGTTTTCATTTCCCCAAATTAATTTTCTGGTGGTTATCAGAAAGAATCCCTAATTTACTTTTGGAAGCAATTTGAAGTGTAATTTTTTTTTTTCATTTGGAAAGAATTAAGAGGGTAGATAGCATTAAGGTTTTTCTTCTGAATGCGAAACATTTTGCCCTGCTTACATACTGCAGGCTAAGCAAAAACGGAATAATCGTAAAAGCAAAGATAAAGGAAGGGAGAAGGCTATTGTGGCAGCACAGGAGAAGCACCAAGAAAACCACCCCGATGATGAAAAAGAAGCCTCTATGATGGCAGAGGTGCAGCCAGCGCCTGAAAAGTCTGATGTTCTGGCTGATGTTTCTGATGTTTCTGACTCAGTTGATGGTGCCACTGAAGTTCTTCAGCCTGACTCAGAAGACAGAGAAGCTAGTCCTGTTAATTGGGATACAGATGCTTCGGAAATTCATCCTCCCACAGAAGCCAGGATTGGCATAAGTGGACTATCATGTGTACAGAATGGAGTAGTTGATAGAAGGAGCCCATCTATAATGGATGATAGTTCATCTACGTGTTCAACAGACTCCGTACCATCAGTGGTAATGAATGGGCACTACAAAGGGAACTTGTTTTCAAACAACCAAAATAAAAAATCTACCAGGTAAAGTGTTGCTAAGGTTTCTTCCCATGTGTCTGGATGCTAAGACAAGGTATTTATCTCATCTGGGTCTTCAAATTTGTAGAGGTAAGATCGAGCGAAGTAAAATATCAATTGACGGCAGTAGTTGGACTACAGAAACTGATAATCGGCCTTCTTGTCCTGCATTAGATGCAGGGGACCATAATGATGTTTTTCAAATTAGTAAGGCTGGTGAATCTGAGTTTGAGGCTGCTGTTTCATCCTTGCCAGATCAGACAAAGTGGGTTGAGCAAGATGCTGTTAAAAAGGTGGTGCATTAATGTGTTCCTATTCCATCTCTTTAAGCTCTTAAATTTGTTTTTTTGTTACTTTTACTCTTGTACTGCGTTTTCAGCTTGATGGGTTATATGATTGACATTTATCTGTTCAATCTAATAGGAAGTTGTGTTGCTGCAAAAGAAACGAAGCACCCAAGATCCAGTTGATCTAGAAAGACCTAAAGAGAAGACGGCTGCTATGCCATCCTCTCCAAAAAGCCCTCCTAGAAATCTTCCTCCTGCTCAGTTTAGGTCAGAGTACCAGAGTGCTGTCAGTGTAGATTCTATGCCAGTTGGGAAGGCAAAATCAAACAGCGTGCAACAGAGTGATCAATCTTCATCTTCTAGTACATCATTCCAAATTACTGGTATATTAAAATCTGAGACTCCGAAGGCTGCAGGTTCGAAACCAACTGAAAAACCTATGACCCCACAAATGCCTGTGATGTCAAGGCCCTCCAGTGCTCCTCTAAGTCCTGGTCCTAGGCCAGCAGTTCCTGTTGTTTCTGTGGTTCAAACAACTCCTTTTCTTGCTCGTTCAGTCAGTGCAGCTGGACGTTTAGGCCCTGACCCATTACCAACTACTAGTTATTTTCCTCAATCTTACAGAAATGCTATAATGGGTAACCCCTTTGCTTCTAGTTCAGCTGGTTTTACTCATCCTAACTCCCCTAGCTCAGGAGTCAATCCACCACCAGCATATTTGCAGTCACCTGCCCCCGTATCTGCATCTGTGTATATACCCCTGAGCTCCCAGAGGATGGAGCAAAGTTCAGTCCAATCAGGCTTTCCATTTGGCTTGGTAACTAGAGATACCTTCCCTAATGCGCCCCAATGGATGGAGGGTTCTCAAAGGGATGGCAGTAGAAGTATGCACTCTGATCCTTCTTCGTTGCGTAGTGAGATCGAAAATCTTGACTTGTACAAGTCCATGCCTAATGGATCCCGGGAACATTTCTCTACTGAGTTACCAGCCTCTACGTCTGGACGTCAGACCCAAGGTGTGTTGGCAGATGAGTTTCCACATCTTGATATCATCAATGACTTGCTTGATGAGGAACATAATGTTGGAAGGGCTGCCAGGGCAGGAACAGGCTTCCATTCCCTTGGCAATGGGTCACATTTATTACACCAGCAAATTTCTTTTCCATTTAATTTGGGCATGTCGGATGAGATGGGATCCTCGAGTAGCACGTGCAGGTTTGAGCGAGCACGGAGTTACCAAGATGATGGGTCCCAACGAGGTTACAGTAGTTCCTCGGGCAACCATTTTGATACTCCGATGGAATTTATTCCGCAAGTTAGCCCCCTACCTTGTGCTAATGGACAAATTGACGGATTGATCCCGACCCAGCGGCCAATGGTGTCTTCCGAACTGTCCTTATTAGGTATGAGGAATGCAGATGCTGAGAGTTACCCATACTACAGCCCAGAGTATTCTAATCTGGCATGTGGCGTCAATGGCTATACAGTATTCCGACCTTCGAATGGACGTTGAAAAAGGTAACCAATGATTGATTCGCCTACAGATTCTGTTGTTACTTATCCAATGTAATAAAGCATTCGAGGAAATTTGATGGGTCTTGGATTTGGAGTGAGTTTGTAATCTTTTCATGAGGAAAACATTTTGTAAAGAGTGTTACCGCCTTCTTTTAATGAATCATTTTTAGTTCTCTTAGAAATGAGGCTCTGGTATATTTCTTGTCAGGTTTTTGGTTTCTGCGTTACATTCCTGCCTAGCATCACTGTGAAGATTATTTGACAGAGTGTTTTCAGGTATACCATTTGCTCTAGAAATATCTCCTTGGAGCCATCCAAAGGAGATTAAAATCAAGTTTGATTAGCATTTACTGTGACTGAGTATTGGTGATGTGAGAGTTATTGCGAAGCAGATTCAGATTTGCACATAATCACCTTGGATCAGGACTGCAATGGAGTTCAAAATGAATAGATTTTATTATTTTATTATATATGTGATTAATTCGTTTAATTAATAATTTAAATTATTCAAACAAAAGTCAAATAATTTATCAAAATCAAGCTCGTAAACGAACGATTTGTCAAATATTAATTTTGTTAATGCTTTTATGTAATAAGTAAATTGAATGTGAATAATTTTTTTATGGTTGTAATTTGTTTGTTCAATTAATAAATTTGAAATATTATTCATGATTATTTGCTAGATTTAATAAATCAATATAAACGATAGAAATTAAGTTTATTTATGAACTATTCATTGAATTTTTTTTATTTATACTTTTACGTTATAAATAAATTGAATATAAATAAAATTTTCTTATATTCATAATATATTCATTTAATTGAAGAACTTTAAAATATTAATTATGATCATATATTAAATTTAATAAATGAATATAAATTAACAATAATCAAATTTATCCACGAATTATACATTTTATTCATTAACACCCCTGCTTGGTTTCGAAGCGTACGTTATCAACCACGAGTAGACTTTTGTAATGTAAAATAATTATGAGCCGAATCAATTTTTGTAAAATGAAAAAATAAAAGCTAAAAATTGCAGGAAAATCTTTATTCTAATTTCTAAAGATAAAATAATCATTTCGATCCTATTTATTTAATTTTTAATTTAAACCCTGAATATTATTAGGGCTTTCTGTTGCCCCATCTTTTTTTGGCCCAACCTATTTGTAGTTGTTGTTTGACTTTGATCAAAGCAGAGAATGCGAAGGTTGACTCTTACTGACATGGAAAGTTTTCTAGGTTCCTGGAGAACAGAAGCATTGAAGATCTAATCTTGAATGTTGGTTCTGGTTATAGTAATCATTGCAAAGGAGAGACAGAGAGTGGATGTTGGGTTTTCTGCTTTTGCAATTCTCGATAACATTTGTTGTGAAAAATGAAGGTGCTTCACCCGTATTGCTGCTTCTGCTGGTGCTGGTGTTGGTTCTAACCCGATCCCTGTCCCGGCTGCTGATGAATTCTGGTGCTTTGGAAACTTTGCAAGGATTTATGTTTTGAGACTCGAGAGTTATTACATTAAAATTGTGTCAAAAGTAGAATTTTGGAAGGGCATTGTGTATGGCAACTGACCTTGTTAATGGATGCGTACACGAACTCACTTTTTGAGAATATGATTAAATTTTAAATGGCAAGATTGTGTGGATTATGTTCTTGTTAATGCTGGATTATGAAGAATCTGCTTTGGTTCCAATTAAGAGGGCATGAATGAAAGCTTTTTGGTTAATTGGTGAACAAAAAAATTCCTTTTTTTTTTTTTTTTTTGTAAACGAAGGTCGGATGATTTGCACAGTTTTAAAAAATTTTAATCATGTTTAGAAACATATTTAGTCTTAATGTTGAAGAAAACCAATTGCTATATTGTCATTGCATGCAATCTAAAATAAGATAAGATTACACAATATAAAAATAATGCAAAAAATAAAAAAAAAATTAACAAAAATCTTGTATGAATTTAATAAAAACAAAAAAAATTATTTTATATTTTTCATATTAACATGAAATGTTATATAATTTTTATGTACAACATAAGACAAATACATTAATTATTAAGTTTTTATGTAACATAAATACATAAATTATCATATCAACAATAGATGATTCACATTTTCATTTGATTTAAATTATTTTCTAATTTCCACTGCAAAACGTTCAAGGCCTTATCAATGCCTTAATCATCCCTATGTTTTTCTCTCTTTTGTATCCTTTCTCTGTCTTGTTTTTTTGTTAGCATCTCCTACCTTTATTTTTTTTTCCCCATTTTTCATACTTCTCCCCCTCACTCCCCCAACGTTTTTTTTCTTTTAATCAAAATCACACTATTTTCTTTCTCTTGCAAATGAAACAGCAAAACTAATGGTGATGGAAGAAAACAAAATTTAATCATCAGTGTTAAGAACATAAAATTAATATGAAGATGGCCTTTTTATCTCATCATTTTTAATGGAAATATTAGCATGTAATAAGTTTGGCTTGAGTAATAAAGAAAATGCACTTCTTTCTTTGTTATTTAAGTTCAAACAGGTTAGGAGATTATAATGAAATAAATTTTTTTATAAATTTAATATAAATAAATTTATTTAAATTGATCCTAAGATAAAATGTAGCAAGGAAAATCTAAAAATTTCTTTATCACTCAACAAAAAAATCAAAGAAGTTTCATGTGCAATCACAAAAATCCTCAGTCATCAGTCGTTTGGTAAAACAATAGAAAAAGCAGATGGTCTAAATACTATTTTCAACAACATCCAGCTAGCTCATCATCATAATCCTACGCCATCAACTATATATTCAAGTCAAGATTCTGCTATTGGGGATGAAAGTCAAATTTCATATATAATTTTTAAAATTGTAACTTTAATTAAAAAAAAATTTAAGAAATAGTAGTAATTTACTTGCATTGAACAACTTCAAGTGCTACAAATGTTTCATTTTTTGGAAATTTCAAAAACAGTAAACAAAATTGTTTTTTTTTTTTTTTTAATGAAAAAGCATATATTGTTTCAAATTTTCCTTGGGCATTTATCATTTGAATCACATTTTAGTCATATACCAAAAAAAAAAAAATGTTGAACTTTGAATTGGTAAAGAAAAACAATAGTGAATTTGAAATAATAAAATTTTAAGGTTTGTAAGCTTGTTTTTGACCCGCATTGATTAAGGTTGACACGTTAATCATAGGAAACATCTTGGTTTAGTTTGTTTTACTGCCCACCAAATCCCCCTCCCAGTAAATAAATAAATAAAGGAAAAATCAAACTCTCCCACATGGCCTTGATTTTTTGGTCAAATTGTACAATTTATCTTTGTGTTTATGTAAAATGGTAGATTTATTCTTTAATTATATATTAATAAGTTAAAATTGAATTTTTATATTTTAATGAGTAGCTAAATTAATATTTTTATTTTTTTAGATATTAATCTCTAAAACACCCTTTTTAACATTTTTTTTTTACCTGAATCACTTTTGTCTTATCAAATTGATAACTTTAGGATGGAATATCTATTTTTGAAATTAATTGATTTGATTTGAATTTTATTCCAAATTCAAATGAAATATATAATTTTGAAATTAATAAACTTGATTTGAATAATTTTATCCCAATTAAAAGACTTAATGAAATTTACTTTTTTTTTTCTTTTCTATAGATTCTTTCCTTTTTTAAAAGTCAGCCTAAAGAGTAAAAAATAGAAACGCAAAGTTCTATTTTTTTTTTTTATATAAAAAGTCATGTTCTCAAAATAAAAAAAAATATTGTAGATATTAAAATTTAAATTTCAAATTTACTAAATGTCATCTTTTAAAAATAATTATATTAATTAATTGAATTAAATTCTGAATTCTTGAATTTATTTTTAGATTTTAATACGTTAAATTTATTGGCTAGCTACTTTAAGTATACAAGAGTTTTCAACAGTCAAAGAAAATGGGTCGCTGCCTTCTGCTGATGTAGCAATTTTCATGCTATCATTAGAATCCATAGATTTCCCTCCGTGAATCTGAGATTAGGCCAATCAGATAAAGAACTATTACTAGACAATATATTAGCATATATGATAATTTTCAGCCTATGTTTGGCCATAGAGATACATACTTACAAAGTAGGGAAGGATTTCACCGTTTGATCCAAAGCTTCAAGGTGTACTTCGGCCATGAAACAAATTCAACTCTTGATTTCGGTAACATATTTATGTTCATTAGGATAATACTTAACCCTGAAAACATGGGATGGAATTAAGTTTTAACTGCTTCTTGTTTTTACAAAAAGATCTAACCTGAGGGCAAGGAAAGTGGTTGCAGATACTGAGATTTAAATATTAGAACTATTAGATATTATTTCTTAAAGATAATTATATGAACTAATAGAGTTTGGGGTAACAACTTGTTAAATGGCATTGAATGCATCAAATTAAAATGAAAAATTTTCTATGGGAATAGAATTTACAAAGCAAACGCAAAAATGTGGCAAAGATGAACTGCAAAAAATTTAACAATTTGATAATAGAATTAAAAGGAATACAGGATGCACTACAAACGAGTAGTAAAAGAAGCGAAAAGAAAGAAGAATTAAGAGATTAAGGTATAATGGTTTAGTTTCAGTTTTCAGCATATAATGTATGAATGTCTGCTGCATTACACAATAACTCTAAAGAATTTGCCGAATCTGGCTGTGTTAGTTGTTGCAATTATTCCTCCGTGGAAGTAATACCCTTAAACTTTATAACGTTAATGCCAGGAAAGGCGGGTGGAGAACGAATGAGATGGCCAGCAGCGTTCATTTCATTGAGCACACATTTGCCCGAGCCACCAGGGATATTGGTGCAAGGAGAACCAGCAGATGGTGGCACTGGTCCCTTCTGCAGGGACTCGAAATTAGGCACAACTTCCCTGAATAATTGCTCTCCATGCCGAGGCCTTATGGAAGCACCAAATTGTGCAGTAAATGAAATGACCAAGAGGGTGAATAAAAGTATTGCTCTTCTTTGTTTGAGGAATCCCATTTCAGTTAAGAACTTTTACCAGCTGCTAGTGTTGTTTCTTTTATGAGCAAGAAATTAAAGCAATTGGTTTGGATTTGTATGTTTGGTGTGGGATTGGTATGCACATATATATTGTTGCAGAAGCATGGAATTAAGTTGTTAACTGAAGCCATATACTTATAGCTTGTTAATTTGACTCGGGCAACGCTTCGCTAAAGATATCTTCAAGGAGTCCCTTCTTGACCTGGCCATACGGTAAGAATTTTCAAAGTCGATCATAGTGTAAATCAAAGACCCAAACACACGGAAACTTGTGCCCCAAACACTGCTTTCTTTAATTAAAGACAGGTTGAACGATGCAATGAAACAAAATTTTAACAGGTCTCTAACATGCAAACAGCCAAATTACGTGACAATTAGACACACACATACACATATATTTTAATTATTCTTAAAAATTAATATATATTAAATTTGAGTTTTAAATATCTGTAATTTTTTTTTAATTTTCAGCTGCAATATTTTCTGTAAAAATAAATACAATGAAAACAGGAGATTAATGAAATAGATGACACTTCAATCAAAGTCTAGATATTTACAATTAGCAAAATTCTAATATTTTTAAAGACTGAAAAAGTTACATATTCAAAGTTGAATATTATATATGTTGCCTTTTTAAATTGTGTTCATAAGAGCAAAAGTGAAAAGGCGACTTGATCTGCTAGCTGTTTAGTGACGACTAAACATTTAATATATGTCATCACTTACATAATCAACTTGGGCTAATTAGTTGTCTAACAGTAGTTTTTGCCTCTGATCAACCTGGGAATAATGTGGAGTATTTGCTATATATCTTGAATCACGTGAAAGTATTGGATTCCATGGGAAGGAAAAGGAAAAAAAGGTGTAGCGGTCCTTGCAATGGGGGAGAATGGGTGGAATGGTGAGAGGTATAAGCAGACGGGGGCTTGTGGAACGGGTAAGTACTGACTTTGATTTGATTATCAGGAGAAATGGTCAAGCACGCCCAAAGTCATATTGATTCTCGTTAGTCACATGTTGATAGTTAATTAGTCGTGGTATATGCAAGATATTTTATTTTTGAGATATTTGTATTTCAATTCGTTTAATTTTGATGATATTTGAATTCATTTAATTATTTGTTTAAATATAATGTTATTATCTGAATATATATATCGAATTAAATAAATATTATTCGTTAAATATTTAAATTTATTAAAATATCTATATACTTGAATTTTTTATCAAAATATAAAATAAATAAGAATTTAATTTAAAATTTAATTTCATTTTTAATTATTAAAATATAAAGATTGTATGTTAAGATTCGAATCTTTTCATAAGTATAATATTTTACATATTTTGCATACTATCCGTTAAAAACTTAAATAAATTCAAATATTAGATAATCAAAGGGTACAATCCATATGTTCTTTCTCTAGTTGTGAGCGTCTCTCTTTAGGTTTAGAGATTTCTTACTTTTCTCTCAATTTTTCGTCTTTTTTCATGATTGTTTCTTCTTTTTCCATGATTTACATTCCTTTTATCATCTTCATTTTCTTATCTACGATATATGCGTTGTTTTTTTGTAAGTTTCCCTGTGTGTCGTCTTTCTATGCTTATTCGCAAGGTTTGTTTTCTCTGTTTATTGTTTTTTGCCTTTTCTTTGAAATTATAGAGTCTGTGGATCTTTGGTGAACATTTTAAGGGTTTCCTTTTGAGATTTGTATTTTCATCTTTATTAAAATTCTTAGACAAGCTTTAGGATACAGTGGTAACCATGACTACTAGGATTGAATAACCGCACTCCGTGATTCATAGTCTGCTTTTTGTTTTAGTTTCATCTTTAGAAAGGAGTGGATGCTCTGTATCAATGGAGGATTTGGAAATCAAGTTAGAAGCACAAGTTAGAAGTACCGATTAGGTTCTGCATCTGCAATAGTTTTCCCTAAAGAGAATGCTCTAGAAAAAAAATTTGCAAAAACTATAAATGTGTAGAATTTAAAAAAAAAAATGAAAAAGACTCTCTTGCCGCCTCCTCTCTAATCCTATTTATAAAGGATTTATAGATCTTGAAGAACCAAAGAACACCATCCAAAATGCCACATTGGATGCCAAGTGGGACGAAATTTCCAGCTCATTTAAAATCTTCAAGAAGCTCTTATAGTTGCACTATTTTCTTCTCTTCTCTTCAAGTCCTCTCTTCTTTAAGTTCTTCAAGCTTTAAGTGCACTTAAGTTGAAACAGTAAGAAGTCTTTGAAGTGCCAATCTAGTAACAACCATTGGCCTCCCCTTCTGTTCTCACTTAATGCTTTCATGAAGTTCCTTTATGTTCGGCTACTTATATCTCTTCTTGCTCCTTCATTGAGGCGCCACTTTTATTGATCCATGAGAGACATTTTTAGCCAATGACATGTCTTCTAAATGCCAACTAAGCAAGTTAAATTTCAGAAAAATTGAGCTCTAAATCAGCTCCCTAAAAGGCCTTGAAATTGTAACTTCTTACATCTTCTTCCTTAAGCCTGTATGCATTTTCTCTACAAAGCTCAAACAACTTCCATTAGCTTAAGTAAGAAAATATGCAAGGTAAGTATAAATATCATGACTCGAAGTAGGTCTAATTAAGCTCAAATACACATTAAAACAAGTAAATATAAGCTAGAAAACCTTCAAGTAAGCAATGGCTTCCTTTGTACATTATGTTCGGCCAGTAAGGGGAAAATGCACCAATTTGCCTCAAATTCTTCTTTAAATAATCCTTTTTCCTAAAAAATCATAAAAATACTTACACAAGGAACATTTTACTAGTTAGGAGTATTTTTTCACAATTTTCTTATGAAATAAGGAAAATTTCATCATAAAGAACCAAGAAAAGCTATAATAATTCTATAAAAATATAGAATTATCACCCCTGAACTTAGATTTTTGCTTGTATTCATGCAAAACAAGAATGTGCAAGAATCAAAATCTACTTCAATAGATTTTTGCTTGTATTCAAGCAAAACAAGAATGTGCAAGAATCAAAATAGAATTATTTTTTAAATCTACTTATTCAACATGAATTCGTCATAAATAGCCTAATGGATATTGTCATAATGTATAGATTTTGGACCTACCACTAAACGTAGACTTTAGGAATCGCCATCAATATTTTTGTTTAGATGTGATTAGTCACTTGACAAAATCTGTCCCATTTAAAAAGAAGTTCTAAAATTAACTTAGGTATCTTTAAATAGTAGATTCTAGTCCATGAAACTAGATTTTAGATTCAAAAGTACGATTCTGTATGAGTAATGTTATAGCACTCTCACAGCACCCATTTAAAGGATGGTAATGACTTGATTTCAAATTATCCAAGCCTTAACTATATTTATGTTTTACCAAAATATTTAATATTAAAAATTAATTTTAAAATTACTCTAATGTTTGGTAGTAATTTAAGATAATTCTCTCACATTAGGAGTATTCATGAAAATTAGTGTCTTAGCCTGAAGAGACTTCGTCGTCAAATTCATTTAAATTTTAGTTAAAGAAATCATCAGTAAAATTTTTCAATAGTTCGGTAAGATTTACTTTAATGCAGATCTCCTAATAGTTTGGTAAGATTTTATTATAAGATTATTTTATAGAAAATATATTAAACTTTCAATAGTTTGGTAAGATTTAATTTAAGATGCAAATCCTTCCAATAGTTTGATAAAATTCATAAAAAATTAAATTCATGAAGAAACCCCTGAAAGTTTGGTAGGATTCATGAATTCTCTTTAGAAACATTTTTATTATATCTTTTTATTTTTATTATTTAGAAAAAATGAAATTTATATAAGTATTTAAAATAAATTAATAATAATGATAATAAATGAAATTAAAAAGAATCTAAAAAATAAAAAATAAATAAAATGAAATAGAAAATAAATAAGAAAATTTAGAAAAATAAAATAAACAAAAATGGAAATGAAAAATAAAATGAAAAAAGAAAAAAGAAAACTTGTGATCGAGTTGAGTTTAACACGCGGGTCGTGCGCGGATCCATACGGATCCTAGATGGGTTTTGGGACTCCAAAACGACGTCATACCAAGATTAGTGTAAAACCCAAAAATAATATGCTTTCCTCAAAAGCCAGGCTATCTTTTTTTTTCTCCAAAAATATTTCTCTGACCTCTCAACCCTCCACCATAAACTTCAAAGTATCCTAGACTTCAGCCAAAAACTCAATATTCGATGTTGGAAAATTCAACTGGCTACTGAAAACTTTAAACTTTTTCACAAAAATTAATGAACCCAAAATCTAGCTACCATAAAATCTTTTAGCCACCATGAGCCTAACCGAAAAACTTAAACTTTAGCCAAAAAGCTCATAAAAAACCCAAAAATATGAACAAAAACTCAGAAATTCAAGTATTCAAATTGGAAAACCTAAAAAAATATACAACTATTCCCAGTGACTTCTCATATTTCCAAAACCAATCTAAAACCTAGGGATTAAAACCTCAAAACAGAACTATCTAAAAACCCCAAAATCAAAATTAATTGCAAAAACCTAATATTTCCTCTCTAAACTAAGAAACCCTAGAAGATTTTAACTGTGCCCTTTTTTGTGTGTTATGGGAATGCAATTTATAAAATATTAGATAGTAATTTTAAGGATTTGCCTTAAGATTGGATCTGTCACCAACATATCTAATCTTAATTTGCTTTGATTTAGAAATTCTAATTTTAATCGATTGAGGTTAATTTTGTTTCCAGTTCCACACACACATGATTTCTAGAAAAGTTTTCTAATTTCGTTTCCTTTTTTTTAATAACTAAAATTAAACCAATAATAATAATAATATAATAATAATAATACAATAATAATTGGGCCAAAGCCCAAATGAAATAAAATGTAAGAAGTTTGCACATGAACTTCTTTGAGGCTTAACGATCTCGAAAATACCCAAATTGAGAAATTAATCGTACCCTAGACAAAAATGAGTGTCTATAAATATAACTAAAGAATAATTATAAGCATGATGTAGACACCATTTGTCCTATTTTATTTTAACTTAAATATAATTTTGTTATTATTATTATTATTATTCTTAATTAATTATTAATTAATCTTTAAAAAAAAGGGAAAGAGTAAAAAAAAATTGTTTCAACTCTGACAACTAAAATCAAATGGACAAAAGGTTTTTCTTCCCCAAAGGTCAGAGCGTTTAATGCATCAAAACTTTGCACTACCTAATTTGGCAGCATGAAATCTGGTGACCAAAAGTCATTTGACAAACTTCATTTTTTCCATAAAAACTCCAAAAAGTCTACAAAAGAATCCCAAAAAATTTGGGATTTGAATCCCAGAAGCTCTATAAATAGAACTAATTCCTGTAAACGAAAGAAAAGAATAGAGAGAAAAAAAAGAACACTACAAAAAAAAAAACAAAGGAGCAAATGGGTTTTGCAAAAAAAAAAAAAAAGAAACAAGAAACACACACAAGTAAAAAAAAATCACAGTCTTATTTGACAGAGGAACTAACAACAAATGCACAAAAAAGTTTTTTCAAAAGCAAAAAAATCCTGAGAATAAAGTTCTCAATTAGGAAGTTTGAGATTTTTTTTTTTGAAAAAATCTGGTTTTAAAATAGTGTTTAGAAAATAAAAATGAGTAATCTAAAATTTTTTGGGATTATTTTGAAATTGTTTTGAGTCATAAAAATCTGAAAAAATTTAAAATTTTCAACAACTGGAATCTGAAAAAATCAATCGACAACTAGGATTTTTGAATTTTTTGACATCATTGCAGATTTCAGCCACTGCTACATGACGGTGATCGATCGAAATCTAGGCATCACAATGGCCAACGAGGAGGTGGGATTTCTAAAGAGAAAGGCTCTATTTTTTTAGAAAGAGAAAGGAAAAGGGAAAAATATTTAAAAAAAGAAAAGAAAAGAAAAGAAAATAGGCTTTTTATAGGTGCACCAAAATGATGCCAATTTTGGCATCTTGACTTGCTACTTGACCCGCACGCGACTCGCCAAAAGATTTTATTTTATTTTTGTTTTTTGTTTAATTTTTTTTATAATTTATGATTCATAATATTTATATACTTATATATATAGTTTTTTTTACTAAAAATAAATAATTATAAGTAATAATACAAAAAATGTAAAGCAATAAAAATAAATAAATACTAAGATTTTAATTTAAAATATAAGGATAAATAAAAATAAAAATATTAAAGAAAAGAAAAAGAAACTTTATTTTCTCATAATTTTAAAGCAAAATGCTTAAATTTTACCAAGGTAGTGGGATAATTTAAAATAATGATTTTTGCTAAAAAAAATAAAATAAAAAATAAAAACTAAGGATTTGTTTAAGTTAATCTTTTAAATGTAATTTTTAAAGAAAATTGAAAAAGTTTGATTTTCTTTAATTACTACAAGTAAAGATACATTTTCATATTTCTCTATAGAGTTGGGATAATCTAAAATTATTTTTACTAGAATAAAAATTTATTTAAACAATATAAAAATAATAAATAATAAAAAAATAAATCAAAAGTGTTTCTTGAAATAAACCTCTTAATTACTACAAAATTTTTTTTTGGATTTCATCAAAAAATTCGAATAATTCAAAACAAAATTTTTTTGTTTAAAATATTTAGGATTTCACTAAAGAGTCAGGATAAACTTAAAATCTGTTTAATAAATTTTGGGATCTAGCTAAAGAGTCCGAATGTTTCTAAAATCATTTTAATAAATAAAATATTCTATGATGAAATTTCATGAATTTTGTAAATGGTCAATTTTCCCTAAATATTATCTAAATAAAGATTTTCTATAAATTCCGTCAAAGCGTTGAAGAATTTATAGAATATGAAATAATAATAATATTAGTATTACAACAATAAATATTTTATATAAACAAATTTTAGGAAATTAAATTTAAATATAAAAAAAAGACCATGTAATCAAGATTAAAGGATTATACATATTTAATTGATACCATTCTTCGAATGGGCAATGTGAGGGTACAAATGTCTTCGTCACTTGTAACCGTACTCTTGGACTCTATCATGATTTCGCTAACCTAAACTTCTTTTAGTAAATCTTAATTAATTTAAAGATATTTACTAAAAAATGATATTTTTGGGTGGTCAATCACACCCTATAAAAAGATTGGTGGCAACTTTGTAAATTTTCACCAAGTCTAGCGATCGAGTCTCTCTGGCAAAAAATCGTTATGACAGCTTGATCCCTTCATTGGGGACGCTAGCGAGTCAAGCTAAAAATTAAACATGTATCATCCAAACTTTGATTTTACAATCTTTTCAATATTTAATTTTAATTTCTTTTCTTATCTTAGTATAAAAATAAGGAGAAAAAAAAGGTAAAAATTTGATGAATTCATTTAGTTTTATTATATTATTTTATTTGTCTTATATTTTTGCTAATTATATTGTTGATTTTATTTTTATTAATAATCGTTACATTCCCTCATACATGTGCACATTTGCATTCATGCACGAGCTCTATATCTGAACTCTCAAATCTATCCCTTTTTATGAAGGAATAGAGCACTTACGTTTTTTTTAGATATAATGCCTCCGCTTGGGCTAGCGAAATATTTCTACTCAAGTTGAACCCTTTCCGTCCGTAACCCGTTATGGGTGAAGATCGGGGGCCTTACTAGTCTAGAGTGGATGATAGTGATAATCAATTTGGGAACATTTTTACCCTGCATATAGTGAACTTTAAAAAGATAACCTTAGATAAAGCCATACCATTTTTGTAGATTGTACCTTAAATTAAGACACATGAGGTAATATTTATTTTAATATGATTATAACCCTATTTTATGTTGCTTTCCTTTTGTTTCATGATCATGCATCATCATAAACACTTGCATATAGGATACGCTTGTCTTTGTGCCAATATTAGTCAAAAGATTTTTGATCTTGCTATGAAAGCACCATCGTGATGTTCTTAGCTTCGAAGCCTACTATGTATGAAGAGACTAATATAGTGATAACTCAATCATTAAAAGCCTAAAACAGAATGAGAAAACTATCTGAAAGAATCTAAACAGAAAATTTTGCCTGAAGAAATCAAACTGAAGCTTTAACAAAATGACATCTCTAAGTTAGTTAAGATTTGGCATCATGTAACAACTCCTAGGAAGATGGCTTTCAAGGAAAAATATGGTCATATTACTTAACTCCTTGAAATGCCTACAGAAAATCAGTTGATAAGAGCTCTAGTTCAGTTTTGGGACCCTATTTATAGATATTTCATATTCAATGAGATAGATATGACCCCGATGATTGAAAAGTATACTACATTGTTATGATTGCATATTTCAAATCCAGATAAAATCTATTGGCGAGGTCAAAAACTTGGATCTCAAAAGAAAATTACTTGTATAATGAAGGTTTTTACTTAGAATGTGAACTCATATATTCAAACAAAAGGCAAAAATGATTGTATCTCATGAAAAATCTTGCATGATTACATCAGCACTTAGAGGATGAACATGGCATGAGAATGATAACTTTGGCAATATATGGCTTGATCATTTTCCCAAAGCTCTTGGGGCATATTTAGTTATCAGTAATTGGCTTCCTTGAGTAGGTGGATAATAAAATCAATCATGTTCTTTTTATACTAGTAAAAACTTTTAAATTATTGAATTATTGTCGAAAAAGAGGAATGCTTCATAAGGTGTGCACAGTTACTCTATATTTGGGCAAAAAGTCATCTTTAGCATCATATGGGTAAATTTCATCCTACTTATAATAATAAAAGTAGGCTAATTGAATAATGCTGTAATGTTAAATGGCTAGAATCACAGTCCAAAGAAAAGTAGGTATTGATTTTGCAAAATCTCACTAGTACTCAAGTTATATGGAGAGCTCCATGGATGCCACGAGAAGCCATGTTGTACAAGTGTGGTGACAAGCCATGGGTTCCATTCTTAGGATAGTAGGAAGGTATAAGCTATGCTTTAGCAATGGTTCATCAACAATTGAGATTATAGCAATTCATTTTGATGACTTATGGCTTTCGAGAATTAGAGTTTTCTTTCGAGGAACCAAGATTTTTGAAAAAGGTGAAAAAGACTATCAAAGAATAGAAGCAGACCCGAAGAGTAAATCATGAAAGGTATACAGATAAAGCCATACCTGAATATTTGATATGGAAAAGGCAACGCATTAAAAGCAAAGTTGCTCCCAAATGAGAGAGATAATGCCATCAAGAAGATGCCCATCATAAAGAGGTCCCTAAAGACATGAAAATTATGAAGCGTAAATTTGGAAAAGAAAAAAAATGAGAGATTGAAAAGAAAAGCTTTAACATAAAATTAATGAGTGAAAATATAAGATTGATAAGAGTGAAGCAAAATCCTAAAAACTTGAAAAAGAACATAAAGAGATTTCTAAAAGCTAGCATAAATCCATCAGTTCAATGACCACAAAGCTTGAAAAATTAAAAAGAACACAAAATAGCTTTGGTTTAATTTGTTGTCTAAGAAAAAAAAGCTTAATCAGTCTGCGAAAAAAAAAAGATACTTCAAGGTCTCGTAGATCACTTGAAATAGTAAATGCACTATCGACATAAAGCTATTCAAGTTTTGAGAGAGGAATAAGATCAATTTGAAAATAGAGCACAGTATTGAAAAGAAAAATGTCTGTTGAAGGAATCTCAAGCCACTCACCTGGTAGAACAGATAAGATAAGTCAGCTTCAAAGCAAGAGACATGGCCTAAGAAGCTAAATAAGTAAAAGATGAGTTTTATCCATGATAGCACAGCCAATGCTTGATCAATTTTCCAGATAATGCTTATGAACACTAGAAGCATGTAGGGTGCTTCTTTTGAAAATTTTAATATTATAATGAAAGAAGTATTCAATAAGAATAATGTGACGTTATGATGTGGTAGTTCAAGTTTAAACTTAAAATCTTTTACAAATATTGGATATATAACAAGCACATCTTTTGCATTCATTCATTTATGCATTCATACATCATATGTGTGTTTCATTCAATGCTAAATCTTAAAAAAAAAAATACACATCATTATTAAAAGAAAGAGGCCTTGAAATAACAAATCTCATAGAATTTTCCTTAACTTAATCAGGTGCAAGGATGGTTAGGCTATCAAAAAACATAGATTAGACCATACGTCATCATTACAACATTAGCTTACAAGTTAGAATCATGAAAAATGAGCAAGCATCTAGAATGGAAAGGATAGAGATAGCTCAGTTTGATATACAAGAGCAGATGATTAGGTTTCAACAAGAGTTGATAGAACAAATGACTTAATCTTAAGAAAAGACTAAAAAAAATGGCTGTAATGGACATGATAAGGAAAAAAAAAAGGGTAGCTAAAAAAGTGACCACTGAAAAGAGCCTTAAACCTAAGAAAATACTAGTGATAGGGAAAATCCATTGTATCCACTTGGGTTTAACCTACCCTATGCTCAAACCTTTAATCAAATGCATCCACAAATGATATAGCCTGAAAGGCAGCCACATGCTCAGTTTAATTTACCTATCTTCATGGTTCAACCACGGAGTCAAAGACACATTGGTCTCGACATTGGGTAAGTCATGTTAAGCCCATTATGGTCATAGATTTAGATGATTTAAGAGAACAAGAAAAACTAAAGAAAGGCATGCTCGAACAATCTGAGAATATAAAGGCACAATAAAAATTAGATCTTTTGAAAAAAAAGACTACGAGCTGTTGAAGGTGTAAATATTTTTGATACAATTGATGCCAGTGAACTCAGTTTGGTTCTAGATTTACTAATCCCACTAAAGTTTAAAATATTAAAATTTAAAAAATAAGATGGAACCAAATGTCCTCTGGTACATATCACCATGTTTTGTTGAGAAATGATTAGACATATAGATAATGACAAGTTACTTATCCATTATTTTCAAGATAGTATTACCGAATCAGCTGTCGGATTGTATATTCAATTAGACAGGACATAAAAAGATTTGATCAAAGAATTTATTATTCAATACAAATATGTCACAAATATGTCTCCAGATTGATTGTCCTTACATAACATGGAAAAGCAAGCTAGCAAAAACTTTAAAGAATATGCCCAGAGATGGCAAGATGTTACTGCTTAAGTTTAGCCTCCTCTTATTGAGAAAGAAATAACTTTTCTATTCATCAAAACCCTTCGAGCCCCATACTATTCCAGGCTCATTGGTTACGCCATGAAAAACTTTGTTGATATTATGATTATAGGTAAGATAATAGAAAATGCCATTAAGAATGAAAAGATCGATGGGGGTGATGTTTCTGGATCAAAGAAATGAGGATCACTCAAGAAGAAAGAAGTAGAAGTGCAAGCTATCACTACTAAAAAACCAAAACCAAGACCTTTTACTCTATACCACTCATATCTTGCATACCAACCTTTTTACCTAACTATTTCCAACATTTTCCAAAACTTGTACCATTACTAATTAGTGCAAACCTATATATTTACCTTTTAAACCAATGTTTGTCCTTGAGCACATCCACCATGACCTTTCCCTCAGTCAAACACTATAGACTTTAATCAAAGGGAACCTTGAAATAGTCGAGAGCAATAATGATTTGATCAAGTTCTTATAACTTAGATGGAACTATTCCTTTATTTATTCCATAAACACTTGATGGCACGACAACCTATAAAGCCTTTAAAACCTCTATATTTGAAGTGGTATGATTTTAAAGCTTCTATGATTATCATTATAGGATTCAGGGCCACTTTTTAAAAAATTGTACAGCTTTCAAACTTAAAGTGTAAAGCTTGATTGATAACGAAATTTTAAATTTCATAACAAAGATCAGACCAAATGTGAAGGCTAATCCATTACCCAATCATGATTGGAGATTAGTAAATACTTTAAATAGTGAGACAACTTAGAATATTAAAAGAGAAGTAAAGGAGATTAGAACTCCTATGGATCAAATATATGCTACCCTAGTGAAAGCTAATATAATTCGTCCAATACATGGAAACGTAGAAAATGAGAATTTCATATATAATCCTGATCACACTTGTGAATTCCTTATAGGGGTGATTGGTCATTCGCTTCAGGATTGTGAAACATGTCAATAAAAATTACATATGATGATGGATTCTATCAATCAGATTTTATGAGGAACATGAAAAAAGTTCAATGAATGTTGTGATGGGAGATTCATATAAAAGTAGGCTTTACCAAATGAATTTTGAGCTTGTTATCATCTTTTATGAAGAGAAATAACATGTTAAGGTTGATAAGCCAGTTCGTATGAATTTTGAGCTTGTCACCATCATTTATGATAAGAAATTTAGTGTTAAAATTGATGAATCAGTTTGTACAACTATGCCCAAGGTGAAAATTAAGATCCCTAGCCCATTTTCATACAAAACTGATAAGGCAATCCCTTAAAAATATGATTGTAATATCATATCATAAGGTTTGGATAATAGATCCCTTCAATCTAGCTTATGTGATGCAAGTGCAGCAAATATAACTAGTGTAGGGGAATAACTCGAAGTGGGGGTTGCTATACCCCAAAAACACTTGAGAGAGCACAAAAGGAAAAAATAAAATAATGGGAGATAAGTTTAGAAAAAGAAGATAGACTACTCAATGATTAAGAGACTCATTCGGCCTCAATCCTAGACAGAGAATGTAAGAATCTGGTTATGAAAAAAAAGATTATGAGTTCTTGAAACTTATCAAGCACAGTGAGTATAGTGTGGTAGAGCAATTGAATCACTTACCAGCTTAAATTTTCATGCTCTTATTATTGTTAAATTTTAAGTCTCATAGAAATGCTTTGCTTAAAGTACTCAATGAGGCTTATATAGCTCACAATATATCTGTGAAAAAACTTGATCACATAATGGAAAATATCACAATTAAGAATTTTATATTGTTTAGCGATGACAAGATTCCACCTATTGGTAGGGGCGATGCTAAGGCTTTACGTATCTCTACAAGATACAATGATCACAAACTAGCTAAAGTGTTTATTAATAATGGATCTTCTTTGAATGTCATGCTTATGACTACATTATTTAGATTGCTAGTTGACATGTCTTATATAAAGATGAGTCTCATGATAGTGAGGGCTTTTGATGGGACTCACCATAAAGTGATAGGTGATATCGAACTACTAATTCAAATTGGCCTATGTACTAAAGTTATCCCTTCCACTTTACATCAGAAGGTAAAATTCATAATTGATGAAAATGTGATCATTGTTACTGGTGAATAAGATCTGCTGGTGACTAAACCATCTATTGCATTATATGTTGAAGTAGTTGAGAAAGCCCCAAAATGTTCTTTCAAATTCTTTGAATTTGTAAATGCAACCTATATGGGTAAATGATCAAAAATTCCTATTTCATGTCTATCCAAAGTTTCCAAGATGACCCTTAAAGAAGTAAAAAGAAAAAAACAATAAGTATGAGCTGACTTGTAGAGCATGAAATGACTATGGATGATACCTAAGAAAGATAATTGATTTGGTCTAGGGTACAAGACAACTCGAAAAGGAATAATGAAGTTCATAAAAGAGAAAAAAATGTTGGCTTATTTTTTGGGGTAAGAGGTACAAACTGAAAGCTTGTATTTTCTTCCTCTTTATAAAACTTTCATCTTAGCTAGTTATATCTATCCAAATATAAAAGGAAACATAAAGAAGGGGCTTACACCATTATTGAATGATATCTTTATTGAATTTTCAATAAAAATATTGGGTGAAGAGGTGAATAAAGATTCAAGTTATCCATGAGTGTATTCTACTCGTAGTGTAGAATTGAAAAATTGGCATGTTAAAGAGCTTCAAATTTTTTTTTTTTAATATAGCTTTAAAGAAATGTGTTGAATTTAATCTAAATACTTTTGTTAAAAGCATTAAGCATATTATATGTGTTTGTTTCTTTATTGTCATTCGAATAAATGACAAGTATCCGCATTTGTCACATTCCTTTTGCCTCTTTCATTTCAATTCCTTGTATTTCTATACATCCATTTACATTTCATCAATTTGACTTATTTTCAGGTATCCAAATAATGAAAGTGAAGATCATTATAACAATATTTCATAATTTTATTTTAAAAATTTTGTTTATATTAATAAGCTCAATGATGAAAATAATGTGGAAGACCATGCAATATCTCTAGAACTATTTAAGTTTAATGGAACAAGAAGAAAAGCAAATCATGCCTCATTAAGAAGCCACTGAAGTTGTCAATTTGAAAGATAAAAAAACTAAAAATGAGGCTAAGATTGGTACTTTAATGTCATCACCAATAAAGTTGGAGCCAATAAAGTTACCACATGAATATTTAGATGTATTTGCTTGGTCATACCAAGATATATCATGGTAGATGTATTTGCTTGGTTATACCAAGATATACCAGGGCTGGATATTGAAATTGTAGTGCATAAGCTATTTCTAAAGCTCAAGTGCAAAGCAATTAAACAAAAGTTGAGAAAGATGAAACCTGAAATGTTGTTAAAAATTTAAAAAAAAGTGAAAAAGTAATTTGATGTAAGATTCTTACAAGTAACCAAATATCTCGAATGGGCAAAAAATATAGTTTCAACACCCAAGAAAAAAGGTAAAGTGAGGATGTATGTTGATTATCAGAATCTAAACAAAGCAAGTCCAAAAGATAACTTTCCATTACCCTACATTGACACCTTAATGGATAATACTACTAGGCATTCCCTATTTTCATTCATTAATGAGTTTCCAAGCTATAATCAAATCAAGATGGCACAAAAAGATATGGAGAAGACTATTTTTGTGACATTATGGGGAACATTTTGCTATAAAGTCATGTCTTTCAATTTAAAAAATGCTAAAGTAACTTATCAAAGAGCCCTAGTAACTTTATTCTATAATATGATACATAAAGAAATAAAGGTGTATATAGATGACATGATTACTAAACCCCATGAAAAAAAAAATCATGTGGTTAATCTCAGAAAGTTATTTAAGAGATTAAGAAAGTTTCAGCTCAAGCTTAATCTAGCTAAATGTACTTTTAGCGTAATATCAAAAAAATTACTTGAATTTATCGTTAGTAAAAGAGAAATTGAAGTAGATCCAGATAAGATATGTGCCATCCAAAGAGTTAACACCTCCACGTACGTAATAAAAAGTGAGGAAATTTCTAAGGAGGTTGAATTATATTTCTCATTTCATTTCTTAACTTATAACCAAATATGATCCCATATTTAAGATTTTTCAAAAACATAGGTCAAGAGAATAGGATGAAAATTACCAAATGGCATTTGAAAAAGTTAAAGAATATCTATCAAACCCACCAATATTAATGCCACTTATCCTTGAAAGACCCATTATCTTGTATTTGACGGTGCATGAAAAATCAATGGGATACGTTTTGGGGCAACATGATGGAACAATAAGGAAAGAACAAGTCATTTACAACCTGAGCAAAGAGTTCACCAATTACGAGTTCAAGTATTCACATTGGAAAAGATGTGTTATATATTATCTTAGATGGCTCATAGGCTTAAACAGTACATGTTGTATCATACTACTTGCTCATTATGAAGCTGGATCCAATCAAGTACATCTTTGAAAAACCTTTTTTATCAAAAAAAATAGCAAGATGGCAAGTGTTACTTTTTGAATATGACATTATGTATGTGTCCTAAAAGGCAATAAAAGAAAGTGTTATTGTTAAAATTCTTACAGAACATACTCATGAAGATATGTGCCTATAATGTTTGATTTTTCAAATGAAGACTTAATGTCTATAATGCACATAAATAAAGAAGAACCTAATGGAAATGCATGAAAGATATATTTTGATGGTGCATCGAATGCTTTAGGGCATGGTATATGAGTAGTTTTAATATATCTATAAGAAGATTATTACCCAATCACTGTAAAACTAGCTTTGATTGTACTAATAATATGATTGAATATGAAGCATGTATTATAGGTCTTCAAGTTGCTCTTGAAAAGAAGGCTCTACATTGAAAGTTTATGGAAACTTTGCTTTGGTCATATACCAATTGCGAGAAGAATGGAAACCAAACATTTAAAGTTGGTTCTGTACCAAAAATGCATATCAAAATTGATCAAAAATTTTAAAAATATTTAGTTTCATCATTTATCACGAGAAGAGAATCAGATCGCTGATAATTTAGCTACATTGGAGGCAATGTTCAAGCTAAATGAAAATACTGAAATCCAACCCATCAAGTTAAGCTTGCGAGAGAAACCAGCTCTCTATTCAAATGTTAAGAAAAAAGTTGACAGAAAACCATGGTATTCTAACATATTATAATATGTCAAGTATCAGCAATACCCAAAACACATATTGAGAATGATAAGATAACTTTGAGAAGATTTCCAATATGTTTCTTTCAGGATGGAAATATTTTATATAAGAGAAGTCAAGACCAAACACTATTGAGATGTGTATATGGTGCTAGAACCACCAAGATGCTTGAAGAAATCCATAGAGGTATTTGTGGAACTCATGCAAATGACCACATGATGACTAAGCAAATCATGATAACAGGATACTATTAGTTGACAATGAAAAAAGATTACATCGACTATACTAAAAAATGCCATAAATGTTAAATTTATGTAAACAAGATACAAGTTCCTCCAACATCATTGCACGTATGTCAACACCTTAATATGTCTCTATTTAGGGTATGGATGTGATAGGGTCCATTACGTTAAAAGCTTCAAATGGACATCGATTCATTTTAATGGTAATTGACTACTTCACAAAGTAGGTAGAAGCAGCTTCATATGCTAATGTGACAAGAATGATGGTTTGCAAGTTCATCAAAAAAGAAATCATATGTCAACATGGACTTTCAAATCATTTTGAATAATGTTCTTAATTTGAATAACAAAATGATGAGTTAGGTTTATGCCCAATTCAAAATCAAACACCATAAATTGATGCTTTATCATCTAAAGATGAATAAGCCAGTTGAAATAACCAATTAAAACATAAAAAGAATTATTGAAAAGATCACAGATATGTACAAAAATTGGCATGAAAAGCTATCATTTGCATTACATGCTTAGTGAACTTGGATTCGCACATCTACAAGAGCTACACTTTTTTCATTGATTTATGGGATGAAGGTAGTATTGCCTATTGAAGTTTAAATTTTTTTCTTACGTTTTCTCATGGAAGTTAAGTTAGAAGAAACTGAGTGGGTTCATGCTTGATATGAATAGTTAAATCTCATTGAAGAAAAAAGACTACCTGTACTTTATCATGGTCAACTGTATTAAAAAAGAATGATGTGAGTTCATAACAAGAAAGTTCTCCTTCGATAATTTTAAAAAGAAAAATTAATATTAAAAAAGATTATTCCTAACTAACAGAATCCTCGAAAAAAATAGACTCCTAATTAGAAATGACCATATGTGGTGAAGAAAGCCCTCTCTGGTGGGGCATTGATCTTGGCAACAATGGATGGGGATGATTTGCCAAATCTAGTCAATGCCAATGCAGTAAAGAAGTACTATGCTTAAAAAAGGTAAAAAAGCAAAGTGAATCAAAAAAATATTTGAGTTGAAAACTTGAATGGATAATTTAGATAAAAAAGTATAGAATGGAATGGGCCAATTCTCAATATGTGCTAGAAGATCTCATTGGTTTTGGGTTAGCTTGGTCTGTTGCATTTTCAAAAAATTAAGGGGCATCAATCAAGGATTTTCAGAAAAGAATCAAAGATGAATTAGTTCATGATGATCTAAATATCCATTATGTGATAACTTATTTCCTTGTTATATCTTTTTTGTATAATGCATAAAACATTTCTCCCTTTTACTGAAATAAAATTTCCCTTTGTTTATCCTTGCTTTATCCTTCTTATTAAAAAGAAAAATATGCAATGTGTTATAATTGTTGTGAAATTCAAAAGATGATGAGGAACAACAATGACCATGAAAACACATACATTATTTTGAAGAAGATTTAAAATGATAAGCAAAATAGTAAAGAAGAAAGATCAATGAAAATGAAAGCCTATAAGTCATAAAACTGGTAGACATTAAATATAAGAAATGTAGAGAGAAATCTTTTTATCTGAACTTATTCAGCTGTTGGAATGCATGGGATTCAAAAGAAAAAAATAGGAAACAAACATTGAGAAATTTCAAGGATTAAAAGAAAATGACAAAAAAAACAAAGAAAAAAGATGGTTTTTTCTTTTGCATCATAAGTGCATTTTCATTATAATCATCATTCATTGCATGACATTGCAAAAACATGAAAATATCATTCATGCATGAATGTGACACAATAGATATATAGGTCTAAGACAATCCAAGACCAACGAAAGGAAAAGTCAAAAGTAGAAAAGATGTGAACCTTTGGTTTAAAATAATCTTTCAAATACCATTGCCTCTCATATTTTTAAATTTAAAGTTTTATTGCCTCTGGTTAGGGGAGCTTTCTTTAAAAGTGTCATAGCCTCTGCGCACATCAAATGTATATTGATCTATTGTAACTCTTGTTCCAATGCTGGAGCCATACAATTCATTTCCTGATCAACTAGATTGTTATAAGAAATTCTTGTAAAAGCGTAGCACGTATTAAAATTTTAGAAAGAAAGATTTTTTTATGTGATGTTTTTATCCAAGAGCCTAAGGATAAGCTACTTACTAGATTAAGAAGAGAAGCTTTTCCCCAGCTACATGTTCCGTAGTCACATTTATCAACAGGCCACCAATCCACTATAGAATAGATGAAGTTTTCATCTGTTTTCCCTATTGAAGTTGTTCCATTAACAAAAATAGTGCCACTAATAACATTTTTAGGCCTCATTTACTTTTTGATGTGATAAAGACTAAGCCTAGATTCATTTAATACAATCAAAAATACCAAAAAAAAAAAAAGGCATGCTCAATGACATGAAATTGAAATGCAAAAAATGAAAAATACTTTTGAAAAATGACAAGAGTCTTGATGCTTCAACTTTGATTCAACTTTAAAACAAAATAGGTGCTGATGGGTTTAAGTTTGTAGAGTCGATGAGAGGTAAAAAGAGTTGGTGGGAGGTGAATATTAAGTATGTAGAGTCGGTGGGAGGTGGAGGTTTAGAAAATGATTTAAATTCATGAGCTCATCATTTTTTTTTAGATTATTCAAAGCATTTTTTTTATAGAAATGCTTTGAATAATCTCTTACAAAAAATTCAATATGGTTATTCAAGGTATTTATGGAAAAAAAGCCTTGAATAATACCCTTAATAAATTTTTATCAAGGATTATTGAAGGTATTTTTGGCCAAAAACGCCTTCAATAATCCTTTCCAAATTTTGTTAAAGGGATTATTGAAAGTGCTTTTGGACAAAAACGCCTTTAATAATCCCCTCCAAAATTTTTTGTATGGATTATTGAAGCCATTTTTGGCCAAAAACGTATTCAATAATCCATTTCCAAAATTTTTGAATAGATTATTGAAGGCATTTTTGGCCAAAACACCTTCAATAATCTCATTCAATTTTTTGTAAGCCAATAGTTTTTTTTTTTAGCTTATACTGACGATTACGTTAATAACCATTAGTATATAACATATTTATACTGACAGATAGTCATATACCATCAGAAAAAGTTTATTTATACTGATGGTTAAATAAAGTATTGATATAAGTATGGTATATTCTAACGGTATTTAAAATCCATTAGTAAAAAATGACTTTTACTGATGGAATTTAACCGTCAATAAATAATTCATACAAAATTTTTTTATGGATTATTTAAGACATTTTTTACCAAAAACACCTTCAATAATTCCATTTAATTTTTTGTAAGCCAATAATTGTTTTTTTAATTTTAAACCTATACTAATTGTTACGTTAATAACTGTCAATATATAATATATTTATACTGATAGATAGTCATATACCAACAGAAAAAGTTTATTTATATTGATGGTTAAATAAAGTATTAGTATAAGTATGATATATTCTGATGATATTAAAAATCTATCAATAAAAATCTCTTTTATTAATAGAATTTGACCATCAGAATAACCAAGCGTCAATATATGAAAAATATTTTGTAGTGTGTTATGTTACTTTATTAGAACATCTTTTATTCATTTCTTTTTTCCTAATAGTTTGTTATGCATATGTTATATACAAATCATTTTTTATACTTTTTCTAAACCTTAAAACCAAATGGGAAAAATGATAGCTATTGCTCTTCAAATTTTCTTTTGCTGCAACTATCACTTGAAGTTTGAAAGGACAATTGAATATTTAGGTGAAAACATGTGTTGGAAATAGAAAAAGTAAAAATGATTGTGGACACTTAATTTTGTTTGAATGTCAAATTTACATTTATTTGGGCATTTTGATCATGTTTACCACATTTTGAGTTTAATTATTATGCATATATATTTTATTATTATTTATTATTATTAATTTAAAAAATTAAAAATAAATTAAAAAAGAAAAGATGAAAAGTAAAAAAAATTTAGACAAAAAAATCTTGAACTATTAAAAATATTGAAAGGCCAAATTTGGCCGTTGAATTCCACCACCCTACAATTACCTACAATTTCCTAATCCTAGAAAATAAGGGATTTGATTCTTGAAAATCTAGGATTTATCTAGATTTAGCTATTCAAATAGTGTTGATCTTGCAAACAAAAGAGGAGGGGGAGTTTTTTTTCTAAATAATTTTTTAACAAGCAAAACCTCTGCCTACTTTGAAGAAATAGTTTCCCCATAATCAATTCAATGACAGCCAACTTTTCCATACCATAATCCCCATTGCATAAACCCATCATCACTAGAATGACCATCCAGACATGCCTCTCCTTATTTCAATGCCTCAACCACCATCATCCAAACAAACCAAAAACCTTCCCCAATCTCTGAAACACACTTATAAAAAGTTTATTTTTTTCAACTACAAATGAAAACCACAGCTAACCAAGTAGTAGGTATTTAGTGGATCTGAATGGTGAAAATATAGATTGTCGTAACGGTTTTGAGACCACTAGACGTAAATAAATTTTAAAATCGAAGTAAATAAAAAGAGAGTCGCCACCAATCTTTGTAAGGGTGTGATTGGTCACCCAAAAGTTTATCATTTTAATAAAACTATAAAAATGGGTTTAAAGTTTATCAAAAAGATAAATTCGGTCTATGAAAAATCAGGTTGGGTCCGAGAGTCGGTTACGTGTGGGGAAGGATTAGCACCCCCACAACGCCCATAAATTGGTATCATTTAATTACGCGCTATTTTCGATGTTAGATAAAAATGGTTTTAATTTGAAATTTAACACTAATTCCCTTTATTTGGAAAAATAAAATTTTGCTAAAATTTTTATTTAGAAATATTGAGAAAATCTTTAAGTTAAAGAATTATCTTAAAATTCTTCAACATCTAAGCAGAATTTAAAATAACTCTTTTTGCTTAAGATTTAATACAATAATCCTTAAAATGAAATAACAATCTTTATAGAAAATAATTGTTAATGACTCTCCAACATCTAGGTAGAGTACCAAGAATTATTTCTTTCGAAATATTATTTTTATTTTATTTTATAATATCATAAAAGAAAATTTTTTTTCTAAAAGTATTATTCTTTTTTATTATAAAATATTTTATCATCAAACAGTAAATTAAAGAGAGAATAATACAGACAATTATTGATGATAACATGCTAGCGTATGTATGCTAATGAATGTCATATAAAATAAAATGCAATTTAAAAATTGGGTTCTTAAGTATAATGAGACCACTCCTGACTCTCCAACATCTAGGCAGAGCTTAGGTGCAACTGTTTATATTTAAGATCTCAATTTACTATTGTATTTTTATTTATTAATCTTATTATTAATGTGAATTAAGAACTCATGTGAAAAACTTAATGAAATGGAGTTTTCTAAATACCCTATCATTTAGGCAGCATTCGGGAACAAACCATTTCATGTGAGATTTTTACACGTGTCTTTAAAGTTTTGAAATAGATTTAGGGTAAAGGTTTAGGGTTTAAGTTTAGGGTTTGAGGGTTTAATTAAAACGCGAACATCTCTAAAAATTCTCATCATCTAGGCAGACTTTCGGAGCAAGTTCAATTTTTTATAATTTTTAAAAACTAATTAAAAATTTCTTATATATTCTTTTTATGAAAATTTATTAATAATAATTCTCCAACATCTAGACGAAATTATTTGTTTAGAAAAATATTTTTTATTCCCTCAAACATCTAAGCAAGAAAAATAAAAAGCTTATTCCATTATTATTATTATTTAAACATTTTTAATATTTTTTTAGTTATTATCCTATATTGTTTTCATTTTATTATTATTAAAAAATAATTAGATATTTATCTTAATAAATTTAAACATTTATCGTGCATGAATATAAAAACTTAAAATAACAAAAATAATAGTATAAAAAAATTAAAAAAAATATTTTTACCTGAATCGGACAAGTCAACGATTCGGTCAACGTTGGTCTGGGCTGGTCTGATCGGTTTGACGGTTCAATCAGCAGTTCGATGATCCAGCGATTCGGATCGATTTACTGACGGTTCGTTTAAATCGGTTCAAGCTGGCTGAAACGGACCGTCGAATCGGGTTGCACGGATCTCGGGTCGGGTTCAGTTCACGCGCGGATCCTCTATGCTTGAAACGGCATTGTTTTGGTCTTATGCTCAAAACGATGTTGTTTTGACCTATGTTTTCTATAAAAATCAGATTTTTTTTTCAGTTCGTTTCATTTCCAAAA
Source organism: Durio zibethinus (assembly GCF_002303985.1). Next base: position 3,636,088 of record NW_019168026.1, read on the forward strand.
AAAAAAAAAGGCTTTTGGGTTCTCAGGCTTCCGTCGAAATCCGACGTCGGGCGCTGCGCCGGCCACCGTGTGGGTCCATGATCGAAAAAGGGTCAGAAAGTCACCAAAAATTTCTCTCGACACCCTCTTTTTAGATCCGACCTTCGTTTGGCCTGAAAGTGCCTTGATAGTTGTGAATCGATCTTCGAAGTTTCTAATCTCTCTTCTTTTTCTTTTTTTTTTAGGATGGATGATTTCTCCTTCTTGTTTCAGGCGGTTGTGGTGTTGAGGTTCCTCTCTACGGGGAGGACTATGCTTTTTTTTGTGTAGATCTGTTTCATTTTTCTGTTTGGGGTATTTAGGAGAATGTTGTTTGAAATTCTAAGTTTTTTATGCGTGGGAATGGGGGTTCTGTCTGGAGCCGTTGAGAGTGTTTTAATGGGGGATAGTTCGTCTGAGTTCGAGGATTTTCATGGGGGTAGATTAAATAGGTCATTTTTTTTTTCAGAGAGCATAGAGAGAGCTGAAGGGAAAAGAAGCTGGGGATTTTAAAAGAGCTCAAATAGGGGGATCTGGGTGGCTATAGGTGAGCTGAACAGGAAGCTGGTCAAGGGGCTGTTAGGGGGCTGGATAGAGGTAGCAGTGGCACTGTACCAACCCCTGGTTTCTTTCTTATTTTCCTTTCTTTTTTTTTTTTAATTTTTAATTATTAAATATATATTTTTAAATATTTATTATTATTATTATTATTATTATTATTATTAAACTAAAATGGAAACAATAGACCCGGACAAAATTGGTGTCTACATAGATCATGGAAAGGAGATGAACATATTAAATTTTCAGAATGATCGAACAGCGATGGGGTGGTTCTTTGGTAGTTTCAATTTTTAAGTCAAAATTTATACATACTATTTTTAGAGGGTTTTTGGGAGATTTAAATAGTAAAAATGTAGATCCATGGGAGGATAACAACATACTAAAATTTTAGATTCATTAGATGATGGCAAGGTGATTTTTTGATAACCTAAAGTTTCAAACCAAATTTTAGATCTAAGATCCTCTAGAAGGTTTTTGAAAAATTCCAATGGTAGAAATCAAGTGAAAGGTGAGAAGAAGACTCAGTAAAGTTTTGGTGGTCATTGGAGGTGATAGTGGCGGTAAATCTAAGTTTTTTTGGTTTTGGCTTTTCTTAATTTTTGAAAAAAAAGAAAACTTTTGGGAAAATCAAAGCAATTAGATCGAAAGCGGAGGTAAAGATGAGTGTTTCTGAAATTTTTTGGAATTTTCTAATATTGATGGCTAGTGGTCGACGACTACACTGGTGACAACTCTGGCAACTGAAAGTCATGAGGAGAGAGAAGAAGAATTCTAAAAAAAGGAAGAGAGAAATAAAAGAGAAGGAGAAATAAGATAAAAATGAAAAAATTTGGTGTTTTTGGACTATTTATAGTGGAATCAAAACGATGTCATTTTGATTAAAGTTGTAACCAAGCTACCAAGCTGAACCGTAGCCAAGCCATGTATCTGAGCCAAGCTGATCAAGCCGTTAACTATAGATTTAAACTAGTTGACCAAGCCATTTGAGCTGCCTTTTTGAACCTTTGACAAAAAGTTGACCAAAAGCATTTTAGGTATTTTATCATTATTGTTTATTCTTTATTTTTTCTACTTAATATTTTTATATATTTATATTATTTAATTTCTAATTTTTTTGGTATTTTTATTTTATTTTTGTATAAACTTTTGATAAAAAAATAAAATAATTGGTAGAAAGTATAAATATTTTTATTAAAATTAATTTAAAATAATTGTTAAAAAATAAATTTGGGAAAATTCAAAATCTTAACTTTCTCTTAAATACTAAAATGAAATAATAAGAATAAAAATTTTAATGAACAAGAATAAAGAAAAATATAATAAATAATAATAAATAAAATGATAAATAACAATAAAATCACAAGCGGAGATTTTTTATTAAACATGTTTACACAAAGAAATTATTTAAAATATTCTAAAAGTGTTAGCAATATTTTAGAAATTTTCAAATATAAAAAATATTATTAATAAAAAATAAAATCACAAGTGATGATTTTTCATACAAAGAAATTTTTTAAAATATTCCAAAAGTATTAGAAATATTTTTAGAATTTTTCATTAAAACAATAATAACCATATTCACTACAAATAAATAGAAAAAATTAATAAATTAAATAAAGAAAAGAATAATAAATATAGTAATAAAATCACAAGTGGTGATTATTATAAAAATATTTTTCAAAATTTTGCCAAAAGTGTTGGTAAAATTTTTAAAAATCTTTTCAATAAAATTAATAAAATATGAAATACTTAAATTGTCAAGATAAATAAAATTTTACAAGAATAAAAATCACAAGTGGTGATTTTATCAAAATTTTTTAGGTAAGGTATTTTCTCAAAATAGTTCGACAGTATTGAAAATATTTTTAAGAATTTAACCAATAAAATTTTTTTATGCCTCAATAATAAAATAAATAATAAATAAATATTACAAAGTAGATTAAAATTTTCATCAATTAAGAGAGAATCGTAGGTGATAATTTTCCTCAAAATTTTTAAAATCATACCATAAGTGTCGGTATAAGAAAATTATAATTTACTTTCAAAGTATTAATATAAATCCAGTGACGGAATCTCTTCAAAGAAATAAGTGATTTATTTGAATATTTTAAAGCTAGAAAAATTTCTTAATTTATACTGAAAGTGTCAGGAATAACTTAAAAAATTTTCAATAATAAAAGTATAATAAATAAAATGAAATATTAAGTAAAAGATGATTCAAACAAGACTATTTTAAGGATCTTATAAGATTAATTGATACCGTTTCCAGACGAAGCATTGTATGAGTGATATAACACTCTTTATATGTAATCATACTTTCGAACCAACCTCAAATTTGTAGACCAAAAGATAGGATTGGTGGCCAATCGCATTTCAACATAAAATATTGGTAGCGATTTCTTACTTTTTATGTCTAGCGATTGAGTCTTAAGATTGATACTTTATAATAATGACTCATTAAAAATTTACCTTGTTGATTAAGTGTTTTGTTTAAAATTGTGTTGTAAGGTGTTATCAATTTTATAGAAATATCTTTTTTACGAGTCTAATTTTTTATTGTTGGACTTTATTTGTGTTCTAAATGTTAGATTTATTTTAGTTTTATCGTGTTAGATTTATAAAATTTATTACATATACGTGTTTATATATATATATATATATATATATATTGTTGTTGTGCTGAAAGTGTTATGCTAGGTGAGAAGAATTGTCCGTACTCCTAACATGGATGAGGAGGTAAAAATAAATTTATTGTTTTCTTTATATCATAGATTTATTGGATATTAAATGTAAATTATTTTATTTTTGAGTTTGATGTTTGTTCCATTTTTATTTTTGGATGATGTCATGTAAATTGTTGTTCTTGTAAAAAAAATAACCTTCCTATAATTATATGATTCTTTCTTCTTGAAAAAAATTTGAAATTGAATTATATTACTAAAATATCTTCTAGCTTAAAACTTTATATATTTTATTTTAACATGTATTTATAAAAATAATAATTTAAATTTATAAAACATATACTGCGCAACAAAGAGCGGGTAACAGTAACACTCTAGAATGTTTTTTTAATTTTGTAATTTATTATAAAAGATAAACATCATAGGAAAATACAAAGCAGAAAGCACATTATAAAGATAATTCAGCCCCTCTAACCCGCCTATTGAAACAGTATTATATATATATATATATATATATAATATTAAACAACATTATATTAATTACATATAAAAGCAACAAAAAAAAGGAAAATCAACAACATTATATATAATTAAACAGTGATCCTTTCATTATCTTTATTAATGTGCTGCTGCTGTCCCAGCCTGCCATACTATCTGCATACCAAAAAAAAAAAAAGAGAAAAATTATTAGAAGCAATTTTCAAAATTAGTGCTCCTTCTACATTATTATCTTCGTTTATCTTAATGTTTTTTTTATTAAATTTCAACTTTTTCCACTTTAACTATCATCAATTTAATAGTGCAAATATAAATTATCCCGATCGTCCCATAAATAATATCTGTCTGATTTTTTTAATCAAACTTTTTCAATTTTGATCATTTGTATTTTAAATATTTTATTAAATTAAATTTTTATAAAAATATATTTGAAAACCTCTTCATATAAGGTTTTTGGGAAATATTTTTCATATTTTATTTTATAATATATTTAAATAAAATGAAGTCAAAACTGAAAAAAAAATGACAACTAAAAGTCAAATTTATATAATATTTATGAGACAAAATGAGTAAATAAAAATAAATCAATAATATTGATTTCTAAAGAGATTTAAATTTTAAATTTTAAATTTTAAATTTTAGTATGAATTATGTATTAACACACATGTAAAAGTTACTTTGGTGATTATTTTCAAATTCATAAATTTGTAAAACCCCTTTCATGATGAATAATTCGAAATACCTCTATAAATTTGTAAAGTACTTTAACTTCATCTTTTTATACCAATTCAAATAAATTAGTATATTAAACCCAAGGATGGATTCAGGATTTATATTCAATGAGGAAGATAATATTAAATATAAAAATATAAATTAACTCAAATGTATAAAAAATTATTTTGTTTATACACAAAGATAGCACATTATAATTATTTTTTATGGGTTTTTTAGTGCGAAAATAAACTTTTCAAACATTATCTTTTTCATTAGGACGATAGTTTAAAATCTTTTTTCATAACTTTGGATCCAATAAAATCATCTAGATCTAATTAAATATGAACTTATTTTATAAAATGTTGTATGTCACTAGTATTAATTTTGGATGATTCCTTCAAAATTGACTTTCTCTTAATAAAATATTTTTTCACAACTAATTAAATTAGATAATTTAGTTTATATAACTTCTAAGAAATAAGAAGATAATATTGTAGTTTATATTAGATATTAAAATGTAATTATGCAAATAAAATCAACTTGCATATTTTATTATGTATTTTGAATTTAATTAAATAATATAATTTTACAAATAAAAAAATTTCATAAAAATTAAATTATTTCATTGATCAACTTAAGAAAGTACAACATTCTTTGATCTTATTCGACGTATAATATAAATATAGATATAAATAAATCATAAATTAAGCCCCAATCAATTATTTTACCAATATAAAAAAATTTAAATAGTAAACAAATATTCTATCACATCAACAAATGATAATAAATACAAAAATAAATCCAAAAAAAATAATTACTTACTTAAATATATTGATGGAAGAAAAAAAAATGTTCACTCCTTAATTTGTTTCTTTGGTCTATTATTTTGTCTTCTTGTTATTTCTCTGCTTCTATTCTTTATCTACTGTTATTTTTATGGGTTTAAACAAAGGAAAAAATTATAGGTGGAATAGGAAGATCATTTTTATTTGACTTTTATTGTTTTTTTTTTAAATGAAATGATGGTCCTTAAATAAAAAATTATTTATAAATATTTATTTTACTTATACTTATACATGGACCTATTATATTTGTAAAATAAATAATTTATATTGCAATTATAGTTTTATTCTTTTAAACATTTATAAAAGTGACATATATATATTATTTTTAGTAGGATCAAACTATACAAAAATTAAATTTTGTAAGGATTTTTATAATAATTTCTAAGAGATATTAAGATCTCGTGGGGCAGCTGCCTCCATTGCAGATCCGTCCCTGATTGAACCTTAACTAATTTCTATGTACTTTTTTGGTGTTTTCTCTTTATGTTATCCTGGTTTTTGTCAATCTATTTTGAACTTGCAATAATTGGGTTCTTTGCTCTTCTAGTCTTATAACCTTTTGGTTAATTAATAAACTCTTTTGGCTTAGCAATAATATATATATATATATATATATATATATATATAGCTATTGACGTGAAAAAGATAATGAATTTTAACGATTTTCATATAAAGCAAAATTTTAATTAAACAAAAATAATATTTTAAGGATTGCATATATATAGATGAGAAATTTTAAAAAAAGGTACAAAAACTCTTTTAATATTTTAGTCTTTGGTACTTAAGATAGCATATAGTCTATAGTGTGTGCGTAAATATAGCTCACCCATGCAGTGGAGTAGGGGGAGGACATGTGCCTTGGCTAATTGGTAGAGTGGTGCAGCCAGAAGGCTCAATTGGCGGAATCGGAACCCGGTCATGGGCCACACCACCGACCACCATTGCCTCTCCATTTAGAGTTCTTGCTGTTGTCGTAGCCAGTATTGCACTCAAAATGATCAGTATGATCATGACTGCAGCAGGCTTAACAAATTTTCTATCACCCATTTTGAGAAGGAGAGAAATTAAGAACTTTTGAAGTATGTGGGATGATTGACCAACAAGCAAAAAGAATTACACATATGGGATGGGATGGCCTAAGCCATAGGTGGTATATATATAGGGATGGACATTTGCTATATTGGTGGCCAAGAAGAATCTTCTAACGTGATGTGCTGCTTCTCAGATCATTTAAAATTCACAAAAATCCAAAAAAGAAAAAGCTTTATTGCTCTAGAAACACAATCTTTTTTTTCTTTTTGTCTTTCGCAAGTAGATAGTGAATGATGTTTAGAAAAGTGAGACTTGGTATTTTCTTTGTTTAATGTTGGTTAATTGACTGTTCTCTTCATCAGGGACGGATCTACAATGGGGGCAGTGAGGGCAGCTGCCCCACGAGATCCTAATATCCCTTAAAAATTATTACAAAAATCCTTAAAAATTTTTAATCTTCTATAGTTTGAATCTACTAAAAATTAAAAAAAACAAAATATATATGACACTTTTATAAATGTTTAAAAGTATAAAACTATAATTACAATATAAATTACTTATTTTACAAAAATAATGGGTCGCATTATAAATATAAGTAAAATAAATATTTATAAATAATTTTTTATTTAAGGACCATCATTTCATTTAAAAAACAATAAAAGTCAAATAAAAAGTGATCTTCCTACTCCACCTATAATTTTTTCCTTCGTCTAAACTCATAAAAATTACAGTAGATGGAGAATAAAAGCAGAGAAATAACAAGAAGAAAAAAAAAAAAAAAAAAGCCAATAAACCAAAGAAACAAATTAAGGAGTGAACATTTTTTTCTTCCATCAATATATTTAAGTAATTACTTTTTTATTTATTTTTGTATTTATTATCATTTGTTTATGTGATAGAATATTTGTTTACTATTTAAATTTTTTTATATTGTTAAAATAATTTATTTGGGGCTTAATTTATGATTTATTTATATTTATATTTATATTTATATTATAAGTGGATTAAGATCTAAGAATGTTGTACTTTCTTAGGTTGATCAATGAAATAATTTAATTTTTATGAAATTATTTTTATTTATAAAATTATATTATTTAAATAAAATTCAAAATACATAATAAAATATGCATGTTGATTTTGTTTGCATAATTACATTTCAATAACTAATATAAACTAAATTATCTAATTTAATTAAGTGAGAAAAAATATCATACTAAGAGAGAGTCAATTCTAAAGGAATCATCCAAAATCAATAATAGTGACATACAACATTTTACAAAATAAGTTCATGTTTAATTAGATCTAGATGATTTTTATCGGATCTAAAACTATGAAAAAAAAATTTAGACTATCATCCCAATGAAAGAGATCATGTTTAAAAAGTTTATCTTTGCACTGAGAAATTCATAAAAAATAAATATAATGTGTTATTTTTGTGTATAAACAAAATAATTTTTTATGCATTTGAGTTAATTTATATTTGTATATTTTTATATTTAATATTATATGCCCCACTCAACATAAATCCTGAATCTGTCCCTGCTCTTTATATTATTCTTGAATGTTTGAAGGCAATTTTCATTTATCTAAGGCAATGTGTGAGGGCAAGGAGAATATTAAAGATTATTTAGAGCTAAGATGTAAATTAATAAAATGTTCAATGAATAATTCGTAAAAATGTTTAATTTTTTCATTTATTAAACTTAATAAATTATTATAAATAATATTTTAAGATTTATTAATTAAAAAAAGTACAAATATTGTAAAATTTATTTATATTTGATTTGTTTACACTTGAGGGAGGAAATTAAACAGAGCATTCGATGAACAGTTCGTGAACAAGTTCAATTTTTATTCATTTATTAAATTTAACAAATGATTATAAATAATATTTCAAAATTTATTAATTAAATGAACAGTTTATGAAAAAATAAAATTTGTTTATCTTTAATTCATTATTTCATGCTTAGCACTTGATGTGCCTTCAATCATTAGCAATTGTTGAATTAATTAAAAATTTATATTTTAACAAAATTCATTAACCTCAAAAATCAAATTCAATACTAATACCATATAAAAATATATATATATTTGTAAACAGATTTGATATTAATTTATTTATTAAATTTAATAAACAATTAAAAATAATATTTTAAAATTTATTAACTAAACAAATAAATTACAAATATAATAAAAAAATTTTATATTTAATTAGTTTATATTTTAATTAAAGCTTAATGTGCGCTAAATTATTGTCAATCCTATTTAAAGCTTAATGTGCTTTTTAATCAATAGCTATTGCCATGTAAGCATGTATTAATGTTAATTTCTTGAACTAATTAAGAATTTTTATTTTTAGCAAAATTCATTAACTTCAAAAATCAATTTCATACGAATACCCATATAAAATATTTTTTTTTATTTCTTTCCATTCAACGTAAAGGCGCCTGACTCTTTCACATCCTCTCTTTCCAATTTTTGTATTTTCTTTTTTTCGATATTGTACATCAAAACTGGTATAGAGACCAGATCTTTTTCTGTCCACAATTTCTGCCTTGAAAGAAGCAAAAGTAGTCTGGTGAACTGATGATGTCTGATGATCGTGACTTTATTCTCTAATCGATCTAAAGCAACAGGAGGCCAAAGTTAATTTCCAGCGACAGCAGATGGATTACGCTTTTATGGGGATTAGGAAAAATTCTTTACACGTCAAAGAAATGTACAAGATTGACAAGCAACAATTCCACCGACGTCAGCAACAGTTTCCAGGTCAATCAGAACAATCAAATACAGAACTTTATAGTAGAATTACGAAATATCTACGAGGAAACAGGGCATTCGCTTGTCGAGTTCTGATTCCAAGTTCATAAAAATAAAATACCATATCTGACCTTGTACTTAGGAAATCGTGTACTGTATTGTTAAAATATGAAATATGATGTTTACAGCATCGGTCTACAATATCTCTTGACAAAAATTGGATCCGTCCACCGTCATTATTGGTGGGACATAAGCCCTTTTCCAAGTTTAGATGCATGGAAGTGTATGCTTAACGATTAAGATTTCATCGAGAACAACAAATCCTTTTAAAGAACATTGGAATCCCAATGGATCATCTTTTGAACCACGTGCCATGCACGTGAGAATAACACCTTCTTTGCCTAAGCTATACCTTTACTTCTTTCGCTTTAGAACTAGGTTTCTGAGTCATTCAATAAAGATCTTTTCAATCCCCACTTTGTTCTGTCAGGTGCGATTTATTTCTTTGGGCAGCAACAAAACTCTCTTTTAACTCTTCCCTCCTGTAATTCGCTCGCAATTGGAATTTTTCTTCACTGCGAACGGTCCCCCTGTGCTTCTTGGTTCCTGTTGATGTTTTTATAGGAATTTTGTTTTCAATTTAACAAATCTATACATCTAAAAAGTTTCAATTTCATTTTTAGTTAAGTTCAAAACTTGTAATTTGTAAGAACTCCAATCCTGAACAAATTTTGATCTTCTCAAATTTCTCTTTTTTTTTTTTTTTGATTTTATTGGTTTTTTAAAAAAATATATAAAACAAACTACTAAAATAAAATTAAATAAATAAATCAAACACTTAATTTGTTTAAGATCCAAACTGAATCAAAAACTCAAATAATAAATTCAAATTTAAATAGGTAGTGCAAAACTTCATTAAATTTCGAATTTACTGACGAACTGTCGAAACTCAAAACTCGAAAATAGCCAAAGTACTCTGGGATATATACAATTAATTGCAAACATTACACACTTATGCTGCGTGTCACTAAATAATTGATAGTCATTTATGTTATAATCTTCAGTTAACGGTGTTAAAAAGGAGTGGATCACAATGATATACAAACTGCTATTATAGTCATCACAATAATTTTAAAAACACAAATACTACATTAGGTGATTTCTTATATTGTATGGGCCAAACATAACATTGTCTCTTTACGAGAATTATCACAGATACCTGATTGAAAAAAAAAATCAAAATCATTGATCCTTTCGCTGAAATTGTTAGATATTTTAATCATTATGATTAGGTTATGCGTCACTACTTGATAGTTGTTTGCAACCATAATTTTTGTAATGAATCTAAGGACAAGTTACACTTCTATAATTTATATACTATATATATACGGGTATGGTTCCTCGTTTGAAAGTTCATCCAGACAATTCTCTTTTATTACTTTGCTTCATCACTCTCTCGTTTTTTATCTTAACATTTATCTTACTTAATCTCTTCGTGTCCTTATTGTTAGGTTGTTTAAAATTTAATTTTAACCGAATTAACAAATTTAATTGATTTAATTCGAATAGTTGGTTGGCTATTGAATTAATTTCAGTTGATTATAAAAAATGATTTAGAAAAATTTTAGTTTTCAATTAATTAGATTCAAAAACTGAATTAATTAAAATTTTAATTGAAATATAATAAAACATATATTAAAACTAAAAATATATAAAATTGCCCATTTCATTTGAAGTTATTAGAGTTTTTAACTTAATATTTTGGTGTTTGAATATTTTTGTCGGATTATTTTTTTAAATTTGTTTTGCATATGAAAAATTAAGAATTTAAAATATAATTAATTTAATGTATTTTATTATTCAATTAATTAAAAAAATTAACCGAATTAACTGAATTAATTTTGGTCGGTTAATTTTTGAAATTAAGAAATTTAGTTCAATTAATAAAAATAAAATAAGATAATTATATTAATTCAGTTGTAGATAATTTAATTTGAAATTAACTAAACCAATTGAATAAATATTCTTACTTATTGTTAAATTAAATTTATTATTCTTATAGTTTGGGAAGAGAAAGATGGTGTGGTAAAGCTTACTTTATAATAGTACTAGTGTGAGGTCCCATTATGTTAGGAATTAAATATTTTTATTTTAAAATATATTTTTTATTTTTTATTTTAACAAAAATTATAATTATGTAGTTCACTTAATCATTTAGTTTTGATTATTTTTAATAAAATGCAATATATCTAATTTTATAAACCAATGGCATCGGTATTTTAGTAATTTAATATGTGGCTAATTTTATATTATGTTAGAATTTAATACAAAATTTCATACGAAGCATTATAGTAATTTTGAAGCAAAATGCCACATATCAACTTCCTATGAAACACTCTTAAGGGCATTTACGTAATTATGGTATAAAAGACATTATAGTAATTTTAAGCAATTATGGTGGAGGGATATTTTTGTAACTATGATATGAGAGGTATTGTAGTAATTTTGGCTAATTATGGTAGGAGGGACATTTTCATAATTATGTGAAATGGTATTATAATAATTTTGACTAATTATAGCAGAAAGGGCATTTCTATAATTATGATAAGATGGTATTATAATAATTTGGACTAATTATGTAAAAAGTAATTATGATAAAAAAGTATTATAGTAAATTTGGATACGTGTCAACATCATATTAAATAAACAAAGGAGCGTTATAGTAATTTCCATGAGAATTGTTTTAATATATGTCATTTAACATTTAATAATTAATTTAATAAGGGTATTATAGTAAATTTTAAACAAAATTCCAAATGTCAAATATTTATAAAGTAATAGAAATGGTATTTTAGTAATTTAAAATGTTGTTAATTTTATATTATATTAAAATTTCATATGTAATTTAATAGGAGAATTATAATCATTTTTAAATAAAATATCACATGTCAAATTTTTATAAAGCAAAGGCAAGGATATATTAATAATTTAATGTGTAGTTAATTTTATATTATGTTAAAATTTAATATATAATTTAATAAATGTATTGCAGTAATCTTGAAAAAAATTCCAATTGTCAACTTCCAATTAAGTACTCATGAAAGCATTTCCATAATTATGATATGAAAGACATTATAGTAATTTTTGGTTAATTATACTAAGGGTATTTTCATAATTTTAGTAAGAAGGGTATTATAGTAATTTTAGCTAATTATGATAAGAGGGATATTTCTATAATTATTGTAAGAGAGTATTATAATAATTTTAGCTAATTATAAAAAGAGAAATGCTTTTGTAATTATGGTAGAAAGGTATTATAGTAAGTTTGGATATGTGTCCACATTATGTCAAATAAATAAAGGACTATCGTAGTAATTATCAAGGGGATTGTTTAAATATATGTTATTGATTTTGAAACAAAATATCACATGTCGACTTCCTATTAAGCATCAATAAGGCACATTTATAATTTTGGTAAAAGGGATATTATAATAATTTTGATCAATTATAGTAATTTTGAGAGAATGGCATTTCCCTAATTATGGTAAGATGCATTTTAGTAATTTGATCAATTATAAGAGAAAGATATTTTCATAATTTTGATATATGGGTATTATAATAAATAATTATAAGAGAAAGAGTATTTTGTAACTATAGTATGCGAGCATAATAATCTATTTGACCATGTGTCTTATTAAATAACGAAAATGGTATTTTGGTAATTTTTAAGGTATTTTCGTAATTATGACATGAAGGTATTATTTTATATAATTATAAAAGAAGAGATATTTTCATAATTATGACATGAGAGTATAATAGTCAATTTGTTCATGTGTCAATTTCTTATCAAACAATGAAAAAGATATTTTAGTAATTCTTCAAAGGAGGTATTATAGTAAATAATTATAAAAAAAGAAATATTTTTATAATTATGATATGAAGACATGATAATTAATTTATTCACATGTCAATTCTCATCAAATAATGTAAAAGGTATTTTAGTAATTTTTATGAGACTATTTAGTAAATAATTATAAAAAAAGTAATATTTTCATAATTACAGTATAAGAGTATAATAATTAATTTGGTTATGTGTCACTTTCTTATCAAATAATGAAAAAAATATTTTAGTAATTTTTCGAGGGATTATTTTCCTATATCGTATAGATAGTATTTGTAAGGCTGCAATCAAGAATGTGAACAGTTTATCCTGGGACAGTAAATGTTTCATGAAATAGGAGCATATCACTTATAATTTTTTATTATAATTATTTGATTACAATAAATAAAAATTACGAGCTTCATCATTTATATGTATGAGTTTTATATGAAATTTTATTTAAATTATAATTGATTAAATTTTATATTATTACAATAATTATACGTAATTTATAGTGACATGAATCGTCTTAAAAGAGTGTTTTAAACCACGCATCAGCTTATATTCTTGATAATTTTCGGTGATTTTTACTCTTTTAATATTTCTATTAATTATATTTTATTCTAACATTTGTTCACTTTTTTTTTTTTTGTTAGAAACAACAGAAAACCAATAATTGAGATCGAACATGCAAAACTAACATGTAAGATCAAATTAAACAATAAATTTACTAGTGAAACTTTAAGTTATACCATATGTGCTTAAATAAAAATGTCTTAGCAGATTAACTTTTGAATCAATTGATTTGATATTAAAATTGACGATTAGAGATTACGAGTGCGAAAAAATTTATGCGTATAATATCTTTATCATTTAAGTATGAATAAGTGAAGAAATATTCACAGAAAAATTAAAATATTCTTAAGAAATCCTAAATAATTTCAGAAGACTTCATTAAATTACTTTGTCTCAATTAGGTGGTTGGCTTTGTTAATTCCATTATAAAGGAAAAAGGATTATGATAACCATTGAAAACATATAAAACTCTGCCATTAAAAAAAGAAAAAATAGCAATCACATAGGGAAAAAAGAAAAGCCTTCATATTAAGAGGGGTTAACATTTTTCCTCCGAAGTCCACACACAACAAAAGAAAAAAAAAAACAAATTAAGGTCAGATCAACTAATTAATCTACTGGATAAATCATTTTTAGTGATCGATCATTCCTGTCCCGTCATGCACCAGCGCAAGACTGCATCCATAGAAGCAAATTGAATGTATAGTTTATAAAGTTTGCATGCTGTATATACATATGGAATCGAAATCAGAACTTGCAGAAAGATAGATGAGAAACTTAAGCATTTTTATAATTAATTGATAATACTCGATTGAGGGGAGTATTTCTAAGAGAAATTAACTCTAAGCTTGATAATTTATTCAAAGCAACTAATTAGAATATAACATTGACACCCTAAGTTAAAGTTTAAAAGCTATTGTCAAAGTTGACCTGCAATTTGTCCTATTCTTGGAATGGGGTAGCCTCCCCTCACTTAAACTTTTAAGTACAAAAAAGTTGTTTAACTTCTGGGAATGAATTTTAGAATTAAAGTAATATAGCCCAGAGTTGAATTGTGCAGTAGAGAGAAGTTGCATCGGCTGAAGGCCCAGCGAGTGGCAGATATCAAGCGCCATGCAAAGAAGTTGTGCCCTTCCCCCGGAAGATCTTTGCAATAATTTCATAGGGTGGGGACTCAAAATCAGCAAGAACAAAATGGTTATTTTCAAGATGTTAAACTTCATTTCTAATGGAGAGAGAGAGAGAGGCAGCAGTGCTTGGTTTGGGTGAAGAGTGCAGTGTGAGTGTGTATGTATTTATACAGTATATCCAAGGAAAGAATAAAGAAGTTTTTAGATTGAAAGAGAGAGGGAGCCTCCTTTGCAGTTGGGCGGTGGCGTGCGCAACCATCTCTTAAAGTGTTAAACAACTCGACTTTAGCACGATTTCGTGAAGAAGTTGTACTTTTTTGTTTTTTTATGAGAAAAAGTTTGTCACGTTATCTTTTTTTAGCCTTTTAGGTACATACGATAATTCGTTTATTTATATAATATAAAATATTAAATTTTATATATTTATATTATATTTATCTAAAAATTATATATCATAATTTTTATTAATATAAAAATTATGTATCATAATTTTTATTAATATAAAAATATAAAATATAAATGTTTTATTAAATTATATAAAATAATTATTATAATTTTAAATTACATCATATTTATATTTTATTTTTATATTATATTTTTGTTATATTATTTTATATTATAGAATCTACTTTTATGCAAACGGCAAATGGGTATCTTTCCAAATTGTCTGTAAGAATGATGGAATCATTGACTAGTTTTGTTTTTTTCTTTTTGCACACTACCTAGTACCTACCTCCAGACTTAAGAGCTCACCCTGTTTAATGTTAATTTGACACGAATTCGATCGTACGATCCAATCCGATTTCCCGTGCCAATTCGGACGAGTTTGGAAAATAATTTTTGGGAATTTTGTTTTAAATTTAACAAAATTATACATCTAAAAAAGTTTCAATTTCATTTTAATTTAAGTTCAGATTTTAATTTCAACCAAAAACTTTTTAATTTGTAAGAATTCCAGTCCTGAATAAATTTCGATCCTCTCAAACTTTCTTTTCCTTTTATTTTTTTATTTTTTTTTAAAATAAATATAAATCAATCAATCAATCAAATACTTAATTTGTTTAAAATTCAAACTAAATCTAAAACTCAAATAATAAATTCAAATTAAAGTAAGTAGTGCAAAGCCTCATTAAAACTCGAATTTATTAAAAACTTTTGAAAATCAAAACTCACAAATAATCAAAATATCCCGATAAAATGAAATGTATACATTTAATTGCAAACATTACACACTTATGCTATGTCTCACTATATTATTAATAGTAGTTTATGTTATAATCTTCGGTAATATAAAATAAATCAAGAAAAATTGTATTATAAGATTTCTCTTCCTTTTGAAAATAAGGATTAATTAATTTAAAGTACATATAGTTTTGCATGAAAGTTACAAAATATATCAAGGATAAACAAGTGTCCATGAAAGTTAAAAAATTCATTAGCAATTTTGATACTAATAGTTACCAATTGTTTGCTATTTTGTTCACAAACTTTCAAGGATCACAATATATTTCAAGCATGAAAAGTTCAATCAATACATGCATAATAGCATTCTTTCATAAGCATATCATATCCAAAACACATATTCAATCATCATGTTATAGTAAAGAATTATACAAGCATGATTTTCAAACATGATGAACACATATGTTATAGCAAAGAAATAATGAATGCGTAATTATTCAAATATATTCTTATTTATTTTAATGCATAATAATGAATTTAATCTAAATATATGCAAGTATCTAAATATATATTTCAATCAAAATCATATAAGCATATGCAAAAATATTTTAAATCACATATAGCAATATACCAATAAAGATACAAACATTTAGACATAATGTGGTATATGCTATTTCAATAATCTTAATCAATTAACATGTTCAAAAAAATCAATCAATTTAACTCATATCCATGTTCAAGGATTCATGCATTAAAATTATTAATCTCATCAAAGTAATTAAGAACTAGGCATCAATATCAATGAAGGTAAGTTGATCAATCCAAGCTTTCAAGAATATTAAAACAATAACTACCAAGTGGCTTGGTGATTAATTTGTGTAATGTGTTCATATGTTCTAGCGTAATATCTTATTTTTGCACACAATCAAAGCAAGCATGTATAGACACAAAGCATAGAGTCAATACAATTACCTCTATCCTTATCAAGCATGTTATCTACTCATTTCATTTTGAGTTTTTCATTTCAAATGTTTGAGCAAATCTTTGATGTACTTGGGCTTCATTGATGAAGATGTTTTACTTGATATACTTGAAACTTCAAAAAGAATATTGACCTATTCATGCACATTTCAAGTTCTCCTAGTATAGACTTAAAAAATTTCTAAACAAAATATTTTTGTGAGAAGCATCAAAAAAATCAATTGATAAAAATTATATCAATTGTTAGAAAATAATTTCATATTCTAAGTCATTATAGGCAAAAAAAAATGTATTCATTAAAAACAAGTTGCCAATTGCAAAGAAGATATATTTTATACAAAATACTTTATAAACTTATGCTAAAGGCCATGTATCAAAATCAAACATCAAATAACTCAATATTAGCACTACAACAAAAGTTCTCAAGCAATGAGCAAAACATGAATCCTTTCTAAATCATTAAGAAATAATGAACACAAAGAAGATATATTCAATATTCATTTATATTCAATAAATTACTAAAGAAGATGTCAAGACAAATTTTAAACCATGTAAAAATTCAAAATTCAAGGAAGATATATTTATCATCAAAACAAATTTAAGAAAATTTTATCATAAAAGAATAAATACGTTAACACAAATCATAAGCCAAAATAGACAATGACTTAAGGTAAAAATAAACACCATAAGAAAATCACTCACTTAAGTCATATTACAAATATGTCAAGTTAAGCTTAATCATATTCATATAAGCACACCCTTAATAAGAATAATAGATGAACTAACAACATATATTATTTAAAAAAACAAGTAGTTCATTAATTTAAAAACACAAGTCAAGAGATAAAACATTTAATCACAAGAGCAAGCATATCACAAAAGTATTTCAAAATTTAAAAAATAAATAATCTAAATACTTTTAGATAACAAGTATTAAAGTAAAGTTGAACCAGTCATCATATGAGCATATATCATGACTAAAAACATGGATGAATAAAGAATCAATATATATTTTTTAAGCATATAAAGTTTATCAATTCATCAACATATGAGAAGAAATAAATCTTGAATTAATAAGGATAAAGAATTAAAGCATATTTTAAGACTATTTCATAAGAAGTCAAGAGATGAACAATCAAATATCAATATGTATTATTTAAGCACAAGATGATTATCAATTTTTAAAATCACAAATCAAGAGTTAAAACAATTGAGAATAAAATAATCAAGTTTAAATAATATTTCACAAGATCCAAGCATTACCAACAAGTGTAATAATTTCAAACATCATGATTACATAAGCATGTTCAACATTCACAAATCAATATGCACAAAAATCATTTCTATCATGCTAAAATCATTCAAATAAATATATTTATCCAAATAATAATAAAATAATCCATTCAAAGCTTAATATGTCTAGGATTTTGATTTTTGCACTTTAAAACTCATTTTTACTTGAAAAATACCTTAATAAATCTCAAAACTAATCAAGCTAATTTTTAACCAATTTAAACCATTCTAGTAAGTTTCAATTAACAAAGTTGTTCAGGTAGTGATTTGGCCTTAGAAGCAAGAAAATAAAACAAATCAATTCTTAAACCTTCTATTTCCTTGAAAAAAGCTACTAAGATGTGTAAAAATGTTAAAAATATATTTTAAGCTCTTTAAACCATTTAGAAAACTTTTATATCACAATTTGAAATTATCCAAATTGTTTTTATGCCTATGTATATTCAAAAAAAAAGATTTGATCTTTTAAGCTCTAAAATCTTTAAAAACTTGCACGTAATAATATGAAAAATAAAAATCATTGCAAGTTAATCAAGTTTATTTGTTTGAACAAGTTTAAATCATTGAACACAAGATATTCAAATTCTTTTTACACTTAAAAACTTACTAAAATAAAATTTTATATTTTCAAGCTTGACTTTTAGCAAAAATTATTTTCAAAGCAAGATTTAAATTTCAAAATCATTAAGCTTTGAGTGTTCCCCCTAAGTTTGTGCATAAATATAAAAATAATTTAGCATACAATTAATCACATCAAGCATCAATAACAATTTCATAAAGCATAATATCATCAATATCCAACATTCATTTACACAATCATGCAGACAAGTTCTCAAGAATGTCAATTTCACAAACAATATCAAAATATCAAAATATCAAGATCATTCATGCAATCCCAATATGAAAAGCATTCACATGTAATCCCATAAATTCATTAGAGCATATATGAATTCTCCTAAAATTGTATTTCAAGCAAATAAGAATTAAACATAATAACAAGCATGAAGAATTATTAAAATCATACATTCAAGAGCAAAAATAAATATAGACACAATCAAGCTCATAATTTTCAAAATCATGCAAATTATAACGTATAATCAATTTCAATCAAATTTGCAATATCAACATAGCATATGTGGGCATATATTTTCTTCAAAATAATTTAGAATCAATCAAGATATATAAATAATGCATATAGCAATTAAACACTTCAACATTCAACCAAAAATAGACAACCAATTTCAAATACTCCTCAAATAAATATTAGGTTTAGAGGTTACTAGTTTTCATTGTGTGTCTAGAGTATCCAATCTTCAAAAGCACATTGTAGCTCCTTATGCTAGCCCACTTATAAGAGACATTCTCATTTTATTTTTGGTACCAAAATTGCTTTGGGTCTTTGAAAGTTAGTGACCAAGTCTCTAGTTCTTTTTGGAACCCATACTTACCTAATTCTAAATGGAACTTTACTTTTTATAGAACAAATATATGTAGTATGACTATGAAAATGACAAAAATTGTATTTATTTACTTGAGTACTTAATGAACTCTTTAAAATATTTTGTTTTTCATTCATTAATTCATCAAATTTCTTTTTTAAAACAATATTTTCTTTTTCTAAATATTCATTTTTACTTTAAAAGGTTTCAAAATCTATTTTCAATTTTTTATTTTTTTTCCAAAATATTTTTTGCATTCATCAAAAAATCATTTTCAACATTCAATTTTGAAATCTTTTTCTTATATTTTCTCCTCATTGATTCACATTCAACATATAGTTCATTATAAGCATCTTGTAATTCATCAAAAGTATATAAATTTGAATAAATAGAATTAGAGATTACCTCAGGATTTTCAAGAGCCATAAGACATGATGCATTTCGGTTGGATTGTTGTTTTTCATGTATTTCATTCAACTTCTCTCATATCTCATTTGAGGTTGAGTACTTTGATACAATGTTGAAGTTGTGGGAATCAATAGCTCCATAAAGTAAATACTTTGTCTTGGCATCATCCGTCACTTGTCTTATATAATTTGCATCATTTGAAAGAATTTCAAGCCCTTTTTCTATCACATTTCAAGCTTTAAAATCATATGCCATTATGAATACCTTCATTCTTATTCTTCATTCATAAAATTTATATTTATTGAATATGGGAGCTTTAAGGATTTTCTTACCATATTGGAATCTAAATTGAGCTATAGGATCTTTACTCAAGGTAGTTAAACCTACAAAAAAAGATCAAAGCTTTGATATCAATTGTTAATTTTTAAGGAGAGATGGTAATCCAATGAGGGGTGAACTGGATTTCTTCAAATTCTTTTCAAAAACTAGATTTCAATATAATTGAATGAAAATTAAAATCAATATCAAAATATGATGCAAATCACACTAAATTGATTAACTATAAGCAAATATAGACTATAATAAAAATAAAGAGATAAGGATAGAAAAATCAAACACAAAGATTTATAGAGATTCGATCTTTTTTCATAAAGCACCTAGTTTTCTATCTTGGTTGTCTATACTAAAGCTTCAATACACTAATCTTCAATTGAGAATACAACCCTATCTTTTTCTTCCTAAGGCTTAAAATAAAAACTTCTACCCTTACACAATCAAGATAATATCTCGCATTTTGCTTACAAGACAACCCAAATGATTTTTGCAAACTAAAATACCTCTCAAGGTTGAGTGTTTGCCTAATAAAATACAAAGAAAATGATGAATGAAATAGAACAATATTCTGGATACAAAGATTACAAAAGACATTGAATTTAAGCTTTAAAACTCTTGATTTCTTTGAGAGAATGAAAATATAACTTGTTTGATCTTACTCTCTTGATTCATCAACCTTCTTGGTGTATTGAAATGCCTAATTTATAGAGGAATTGAAGGACTAGTCATTAGGGATGGTTTGGAGTTGAAAAAAAATGTTGAAGCTTAAAAAACTACCCGTTGGAGCTTTTCTAGGTATAAGAGATCGATTCTATGCCTTACCCAATTGATCCCTTCTTGTAAGAGATCAATCCATTTTGGTGTTTTTCAAGTCTATTTTGTTTCTATAAGAAAAATATATTGATCCATTACAAGAGGAGATCAATTGGTTTAGTTGACGAGATTGATCCAGTAACCCAAAGGATTAATCCAGTCAAGCTAGGCAGTCATTTCCTATTTTGTAGTCTACTAACTAATTTAATCATATCTTGAGTTATACAGTTCCAAATAAAAAATCGTTTGAATGTTTAAAAACTAGACTTAAAGAGCTTTTTATCTAATTAAAATTCCTCATCTAATTCATTGTATACTAATTATAGTGAATTTTTAAATCTACCTTCTGTATAGTTTTTAGACAACTATAAAATGTTTAGTAAAAATTTAAAATCTTTTCTTAGAAAATTTAGATTTAGATTTTGTTTGATCCATTAGAAAGTAGATTCAAAGAGATTTCCAACCATATAAAATTCAAATATTAAAATTTTGTAAATTAATATAGAAAAATAAAACAATTTTGATGTTGGAAAATTTTATTTTTGTAAAACAACTTTCTTAAGTTAATCTATTTCTCAAAGCCAATATTATCAAAATTGTATTGAGTCCAAAATAAATAAGTTCACTTTAAAAATAACAATTGGACTTCTATTTAAACTCAAATAAATAATGTGTAAAGATACTTTTGATTGAGAAATAAGAAAACATAAAAAAAGGGTTTGTTTAAACTTTAAAAATTATATTATTTATTTAGTACCTAAATAATAAAACTTAAGAACTTATACTAAATAAATCTTTTCAAAATCTTGGTCAATCTTATTTAGCTTAATATTTTGTCATTTCAAAATAAAGATCAATTCAAAGCTAACATAGTAATTATCAAAGGGATAGTTTGAATATATATTATTGATTTTTAAATAAAATGCTATATGTCAACTTTCTATTACGCATTTATAGGGGCATATCATAATTATGGTAAGAAGCATATTATAGTAATTTTAATCAATTATGAAAGAAATGTATTTTTATAATAATGGTATGATGGTATTATAGTAATTTTGATCAACTATAAGAGAATTGATATTTCTGTAATTATGATATGAGAGTATTATAATAAATAATTGTAAGAGAAAAAGTGATTTCATAATTATGGCATGCAAGCCTAGTAGTCAATTTAACCATGTATCAATTTCTTATTAAACAATTAAAATAATATTTTGATAATTTTTTAGGGGTATTTTCGTAATTATGATGTGAAAGTATTAGAGTACATAATTATAAAATAGGTATTTTCATAATTATGGTATAAGGACATAATAATCAATTTAGTCACGTGTCAATTTTTTATTAAACAATGAAAATAATATTTTGATAATTTTTTAGAAGTGGTATTATAGTAAATAATTATAAAAAAAATGAGTATTTTTGTAATTATGATATGAAAGCATTATAGTTAATTTGGTCACATACTAATTTCTTATCAAATAATGAAAATGATATTTTCTTAATTTTTAAGAGGATTATTTAGTAAAATAATCATAAAAGAGGAATAATTTTTGTAATTATGATATGAGAACATAATAATCAATTTGATCAATATCATTCTCTTATCAAATAATGAAAAGAACATTTTGATATTTTCAAGGCATTATTTTCACCTATCGTATAGATAGTTTTTATAAAGCTACAATGATCATGAGTAGTTGTATCTTGGGACAGCGTGAAAATCAAAGTGCAGTAAATGTTTCATGAAGCAGTAGCATATCACATAATTTTTAATTAATTTTTAATTTTTTAAATTCCAATAAATAAAAATCACGAGGTTCATTATTTATATGTATTTCATATAAAATTTTATTTAAATTGTAATTGATTAAATTGTTAATATTACAATAATTATAAGTGATATACTAGTGATATTGAATGTCTTAAAAGCGTGATTATACCACGCATCAGCTCAAATTCACGATAATTTTTGGTGATTTTTGACTCTTTTAATATTTCTATTTAATTATATTTTATTCTAACTTTAGTTCACTTTTTTTTTTTTGCTAGAAAAAGAGAAAACCGATAATTGAGATTCATCATGTTCTTTAGGTTAATCCAATTAATGTACTTCTTACTTTAGGAAATATTAATTAAAAATTACGGTTGAGTGCAAATTAGAATGGCACGTCAACTCAATTTTAAATAAGCAATTGAAATTGAATTCCCAAAATAAACATATAAGATCAAATTAAAAGATAATTTATTAGAGGAACTTTAAGTTAGTACACAATGTGTTTAAATAAGAATATTCCAACCGACAGACTTTTGAATCAGTTGATATAATAGTTAAAATTGATAATTTGATATTAGAAGTCAAAAATTTATACTATAATATTTTAATCAACTAAATAAGTGAAGAAAGATTCACAGATAAATTAAAAAATTCTTAAAAAAATCCTAAATAATTTCAGAAGATTCTGTTAAATTACGTTGTCCCAATTAGGTGGTTAGCTTCGTTAATTCCATTCCGCAGAAAAAAGGATTATGATAACCATTGAAAACATATAAAAACTCTGCCATTAAATGAATAGATAGCGATCACAAAGGGAAAAAGAAAAGCCTTCAAATTAAGAGGTAGCATTTTTCCTCCCCACTCCACACATAACAAAAAGGAAAAAAAACAAATTATTTGGGATCAACTAATTAATCTACTGGATAAATCCCTTTTAGTGATCGATCATTCCTGATCCGTCATGCACCAGCTCAAGTCTGCATCATAGAAGCAAATGAATGTATAGTTTATAAAGTTTGCATGCTCTATACACATATGGAATCGAAATCAGAACTTGCAGAAAGATAGATAAGAAACTTAAGCATTTTTATAATTAATTGATAATACTCAATTAAGGGGAGTATTTCTAACAGAAATTAACTAGTCTTGATAATTTATTCAAAGCAACTAATTAGAATATAACAGTGAGACCCTAAGTTAAAGTTGAAAAAACTATTGTCAAAGTTGACCTGCAGTATGTCCTATTCTTGGAATGGGTAGCCTCTCCTCACTTAAACTTTTGAGTACAAAAAAAGTTGTTTAGCTTCTGCGAAAGAATTGTAGAATATAAGTGATATAGCCTAGAGTTGAATCAAGCAACGTGCAAATAAGGTGTGGCCTTCCCCTGGGAGGTGGAGGTATTGGCAACAATGCCATAGGGTGGGGACTCAAAATCAGCAAGAACAAAATGGTTATTTTCAAGATGTTAAACTTCATTTCTAATGGAGATTGAGACAGAGAGAGAGAGAGGCAGCAGTGCTTGGTTTTGGGTGAAGAGTGCAGTGTGAGTGTATATGTATTTATACAGGATATCCAAGGAAAGAATAAGATGTTTTTAGATTGAAAGTGGGAGGAAGCCTCCTTTGACAGGTGGGCGGTGCTTCATTTATTTCTCGCGTGCTCAACCTTCCGTGAAAGTGTTGAAACAACTCGATTTTCTCAACAATTTCGACAAAAAAAAAAGTTTTTAGGAGAAAAAGTTTGTCTAGTTATCACTTTTTTGTAGCCTTTATGCAAACGGTAAATGGGTACCTTTCCAAACCGTCTGTAATAATCATTGACCAGTTTTGTTTTTTCTCCACCTGCCGAGTACCTACCTTCAGACTTGAGAGCTCACCCTGAATTTTGATCGAACGATCCAATCCGATTTCCAGCGCAATCGAACGAGTTTCGAAAATTATTTCTGGGGACAAGAGAGGGACGGGGGATTTTATATAATTATATTCTCCGTCAAGGACGGAGTTGTTGGCGGAAATCGCTTCGGTATCTCGTCCCGCCCAAGAAATATATGTGTTTATGTATTTATATATTTATATCTAATAAATATATTTTTATGTAATAAAATTTTAAAGTTATATTATATAAAATTATTCAAAAGAGAGAAATTACAAAATGCCATTTTTAAGGTATATAATATACAATAAAATAAGTCTAATTCAATAAATTTAATATTTATTTTTCTGACAGATTCAAATTTTTTAAAAGTATTCACTATAATATATATAAAATACTAATAAATTTATAATTTTATTAATGAAAATGACGTTTAAGAAAAAATTTTGAGATGTTCAGAAAAAATTCTCATTCAATTTTTTTTTTATTTTTTAATATTTAGATATCTATAAACATCATAACTCTACATATATGTCTACCACTATTTATTTTTAAATTTTAAAAAAATATGAGTAGAGATTCTTCATCCTCGTAAGGATAAAGATTAGCAGAAAATTTCTTCCCAAGACGAAGATAGGA